>PVJH01006705.1:0-56920 GCA_004026705.1 Nesogale talazaci
GTTTCATAGGTACTGTTCATTATATAAGCCAGTTTCTTGTCATCAAGGTGACATAAGAGACAGGTAGCTTGAGACACCAAATACAAGGCCTAGAATGAGGGCAGCATCAGAACCTATGTTGTCATGGCTTTTTCCAGCCTTGTTTGCTTTTGTCAGTGCATCCAACAAGGGAGTGCAGGGTAGAACTGGGTGGCAAAAGGATGGAGCAGGAAGTCAGACAAAGGAAGAGATTTAAAGACTGGGGCCTCTGCAAGGGGTACAAGAAACTACTCTGAATTGAGGGTCAAGGAAGAAGCAGTCAGACCAATTTAAGTCTTTTGGGGCTGTTTTAAGGTCAGACAAGCTAGACAAATGCATAGGATTCCAAGTTGTAAGGACTCTAAGTCATCATGGAAATGTAACAAAATGGAGGCATTACATTCTCTAAGACTCTACCCTGGATAAGCTTTCTATGTAATGAAAAGAAAACTTTTAACATTTGTGAGCAGTAAGCGGTAGAGACAGAGACGACATGCCCTCTCGAGTGGGATTAGCACAAGTATCCATATCTTTTCATGTTCTTCCTTGAAAAACACTGGCTATAGAACAAGCATTGGCTGTAGAACTTCTGCCTACTAGTGCAGTATGCAGGATTGACCAGAGTTGATGTGGGGTGGGCAACAAACTAGAAACAAAGGTAGCATTTACTTTCCCACCTCTAAATCCTTCCTCAATTGGGTTCCTTTGCCTCTAAATTCCCATTAAGCTGATATTTGAAGAATAACTGCATGAACATACACTACATTATAGGTCACAAATTTTTCCCACTGACTTAGGGGCATTTGGGAAGAGGGAATCAGCAGGAAAAAACTCTTCTGTTTCTGTATATCTAACCTCAGTTGATGAGATATGTATGGTTATAATAAGCAGGTATGTGCCTGTATAAAATGTCGAGAAAAGGGGACCAAGAGAGTTAGGCAGGTGAAAGCCTATTTGTTTCTCCTAGTTACATTGCTGCTGGGTTCTACCTCTATGTACGCCTGAGTAGAACTGTGCCACAGAGAGTTTCAATGGCTGAATTTTGGGAAGTAAATCACTACAACCGAAACCACCAATCTCTTAGCAGAAAATACATTAATTATTTGTTTGTTTTATCACTCAAGGACTCCATTTGTCCTAGTACAGTGCTGATAAATATTTATTAACCAGCATAAAAAGAAAAAGCCCTGATTTGATCCATTCACCCATTTTTATGGTGTGAACATTTCCCATCATGACTAATATGAAGTTCCTACTTGGTGTCGCTGAATATATAGTTGAAAAGTGATGCATTCTTGAAAGGCCAGGAGAACTGCTTCCAGTCCACTACCCGAACCCACTGATGTATAAAGTGTCTAGAAAAGAAAGGGGATCTGAGGGACTTACCACACACCTGGGTCCAACTGTCACCAAAGGAAAGGCAGGTGAAAACCTACCCGCGTGTCCTAGTTACACAATTGAGGGGATAATAGTCTCCATGGTTTTGTTCTGTACTGCTTTCTCTATATCACCTTCCAGAAATGGACATTTCCAATTTTCAAAATTTAAACTGTGGTCTTCATTTTCCTCTCTTCAAGGATGGGACCTATATGAAAATCATCTCCATGTCTATTATTCCATTCACTGAAAAATGAAGCCATGGGTCCCCGAGAGCATCAGATCATTCAAATATCCCATTCATAGATGAGATGTTGGAGCCTCCTGCTCCCTTCTTTTCAACCTATTGCACATCCTTGTTCCTCCAAAAATTCTAGGTTCTTCTACTCCGTGAGCACTGGATACTCCTTTCATTCTGCAGGACATTAATCCTTTCCTCCTTGAATCCTCCACAGATTTAACTTCTCGCTTCCCAAGAACACAGGGGTTTCTCATTCCCTGAGACTAACCCTGTGGTATGATCTGTAAAATTGCTCCCGTATTTGCATTTCTGTCCACACTGAGGCCTCTCTAAGGATGGGATTGCGTCTGGCACTGGGAATAAAAGCCATGAAGCCCTAATGGAAGGGATAAGGAGGTTGAATTTGTGGATCACAGATAAATGGTATTTGCTGTCTGGAGAAGAAGTGCATGTACCTCTCCCCATCATTTCCCTAAACACTTCACTCCCAGACCACCTGCCTCATTGGGAGGACTTTTGGTGAGAGGATGGTCTTAGCGGGGAGGAGAGTAATCTACAGGGGTCTGATACAGGGGTTCCAAAGCTGTAAACATGTATGAGAGAAGAAAAGGACATCTTTCTCTCGCAGAGTGGCTGGTGGGTTTGAACCATCAGCCAGTTCTCCTTCCAATGCTTACCCATACGAATAATAAAAAAAAAAAATCACTGTCATCGATCGAGTAAATGCCAACTCATAGAGACTGTATAGGACAGGTTAGAACTGTCCCTGTGAGTTTCCAAGATTGCAACTGTTTACAAGCCCCATATTTATAGCAAGGAGCAACTAGTAGCTTCAAACTTTAGACCTTGTGGGACACAGCCCAATGTGGAGTCACTACTCCACCAGGGTTCCTCTTTAAGCACCATCAAGACTTAAAGGGGAGGTAAGGGAGAGAGAAAACAGCAAATGCTGGCCAGAAACTAGATTCTCACACATTGCTGATAGGACGATAAAATGGTGCAAGCACTGTGGGAAATGGTATGGCATTTCCGTAAAAATTGGGAATAGAAATACCATATGGCCTGTTCCTTGCTATCCCAGGAAAAATAAGAGCTGCAGCATGAACAACTATTTGCATACCCATGTGCAAAAATTTTCTCAATGGCAAAATTATAGAAACAACGTGCAAACCCATTATCAAATAAATGGATAAACAAATACACAAACATACATAAACACAATGGAATATTATATAATGTTATAAAATAATGAGAAATCTGGGAGACAACTCAACATGGGGAGGCCTGGGAAACATTATGGTAAGTGAAATTAATAATGCACAAAAGGATCATATATATAAGATCATTACTATAAAAAGTCAAGAAGAGGTTTATACTTAGAAAAAGTTATTCTTTGAAGGCTACCAGAAATAGGAGGGGAAGGAAAGGCAATATACAAGAAGAGGTAAATCGATTAAAAAAAATGATAGAGCCAGGGAGGACACTGGGAAGAGTGCAAGAGTTAAACACAAAAGAGGCACATGCTTCAACATACACAGTTTTGCAATAAATGGTCTTGCATGGATTGATATACAGACTTACTGGATATTGATGGGCAAGTGGGAATATACTCATGCATATACCCAAGTTTGACAGAGATATTTGTACAGAGGTACCTTTGCTACCGAAATATTCATAAATGTGGTGGACCATAAGGGTATAAAAGTAATGAAAACTTCTTAGATATAAGTAAATTCCTTGAAGGAATAATTCACTAGGCCTAGAACACCCAAACCAACTGGTACAGAATAATCCAAAAGGACAATGTTCTTCTCCTACTTTGGTGAGCAACTGAGGTCTGAACACTCTCATGAGTGGCCATACAATGGCCGTACAATGACTGGTCTTCCCCTATGCGGAGGAAGGAGTAAAGAAAATCGAAGATCATGGGAACAGTTAGTGTAATGGATTACAGGATTAGGCACACGTTGGTCTCCATAGCCCTGAGAACAAAAGAACTAGATGGCATCCAGTAATCCCTGCCGACAGTTTTAACAAAGAATCACAACATTCTAAACAGAATGGGAGAAAAATGTGGAACAAAACTCAAATCATAAAACTGACCAGGCTTACTGGTTTGATAGAGACTGTTGTAACCCTGAGATTATGGCCCTTAGGCACTCTTCAGTCTGGAGTCAGTTTTCTGCCAAATTGTCAACAGGGAACAATACCACTCAGGAAGGATGCACATCTTTGAATAATCAATTGTTTGTTATCAAAAGAGTAGTATTTGTCCAAGGCAAAGTTCAGAAAAGTTAGGGGAAAATGAAGGAATATAA
The DNA here is from genome assembly GCA_004026705.1 of Nesogale talazaci. Taxonomy (NCBI): domain Eukaryota; kingdom Metazoa; phylum Chordata; class Mammalia; order Afrosoricida; family Tenrecidae; genus Nesogale; species Nesogale talazaci. The sequence continues at coordinate 3,955 of PVJH01006705.1, forward strand.
ATAGAAAACATAATGAAGAAGTGGGTGAGTGGGGTTACCTTGTGGGAATTGCAATAAATGATATGAAACAAGATGTTTATGAATTTGCTAAAGGGAAAACTGATCTGTTCTATAAAAAAATCAACATGTAGCTGCAAGAGTAGAAAAAAGAGTTAGTAAATATAAAGAATATAAGTTAGCAATATAAGTTAGTAAATATAAGAGTTAGTAAATATAAGTTAGTAAATATATAGTAAATATAGCTTCAACTTCAATTACATTCACTAAAGAACTAACTTGGTATCATGCATTTTTATAGATTAATTCAATGCTTAATTTCATGTAAATTTCATACAAAAATACCATAAGGTAGATATTAATCCCAAACCAAACTCACTTCCATTGAGTCAATTTCACCACAAAATGACTATATTGGACAAACTTGAATGGATCCTTTGGACTTCTGAGACTGAATCTTTAAAAAAAATCATTTTAATATTTTATATGGGGGCTCTTACAAATTGTGTAACAATCCATAATTCTATTGTACTAAACACACTTGTACATATGTTGCAATCAACATTCCCAAAACACTTTTTTTCTACTTGAGCCCTTGGTATCAAATCCCCTTTCCTCCCCTCCTCCCCCACCCTCCCACCCTCATGAATTCTTGACCAGCTATACATTATTATTTTATTAATTTTGTGTCTTACACTGACCATTGTCACCCTTCACCCACATTTCTGGTACTCATCCCCCTAGGGGGGTAGGGCATATATCCAGCCTTGTGATGGGTTCCCTTTTTCTTTCCCCACCAACCCTCCTGCCCCACTGCCATCCCCTTACTCTCATGATATCATTACTCCCGCTACTGTTCCTGAGAGTCTTATCTGTCCTGAATTCCATGTGTCAAGAACTCATATGTGTACCAACATGTGTACTTCAGTCTAGCCAGGTTTGTAAGGTATAACTGGTTCATGTTAGTGGAGGTAGAAGCATTCAGGAACTAGGAGAATGATGCGTATTTCATCAGTGTGCTATACTGCACCCTGGATGCATTGTCCCTTCCTCATAACCCTTCTGTTGGGGGATGTCCAAATGTCTACAGATGGAGCTTTGGGTCTCTACTTTTTCACATCTGTATAATTGTCTATTTTGGATCATTTGATACCTGATATCTGATCCTATGAACACCTCATGAGCACCAGGCTGGTGTGGAGCAATGTACTAACAGAAAGGATGATGGGAACAGGCCCAAGAAAAGATATATTGATTCCCTCCCCAGAAGAATGTAATACAGAGGACAGCACTGAAGATGGAGCCTTGGGAGAGTGGTGAGTCTTTCCAGACCACAAGGATGCAAACAAAGAGAGAGAAAATGAGAGAGAACAAGAGGAGGGTGGGGGGAGGGAGAAAGAGAACCTCATCATGGTCCACCAAGACCCCAGTGGAGAAAGCAGTAGAGACCTGGCTCAGGGACAGGACTTGGTTCCTCATTAGATTCGATAGGAAAGCACACATAAGGGTCAGCAGACACACCGGGAACAAGCTATCATTATAATTTTTTTATTATTTTTTCTCTTACTCTATGTCTATCTATATAAGATAGCAGGACAAATAATCCCAAGGAGGAAACAACAGGACCAGTGATCCTGGGGGGACATGGGAGAGAATAGGGTGTGGAGGGGGAGCAGGGAGCCAACAAACTCAGAGATAAGGGAATATGGAGAGATGTAAAATTGATGGCATGCCAAGGAAAACCTATAATGCCTGGCGAGGTTTGATCAAGTATACTGTGTCCAAAAGGAATTACTGAGAGATAGTAGAGGGTTAGAATGATAGTGGGACAGAAAGAAGGTGAAAGGAAATAGAGAAAAGAGGTAGGAGGCAAAAGCTACTTATAAATGTATAACTATAGGCATGTAAATATATTAATTTATAATTAAAGGGATTGTGACAGTCATGTGCTTATGTTAACTTCATGATTGAGATGTAGAGGTGGAGTTTAGCCTGTCAATCTGAAGATAGCCATTGAGTAGCCAAAGAGGCCTCCATGTGGGCCTGGCTTTCTCCTGAGACTTCTAGGCAATCTCACAATATTTCTTTCATGGAAATGAGAAGCTATCTCCCCAGTTGTTGGTAGTTAGTCTCAGAGACAATGAACTATGAATAAGACAAGATGGCAGCATCTGAGGAGATGAAGGAGCCAGAGGAGTAGCCACATAGCCTTGCCCTGATGGAACCAGACTTCTGAAGCTGGAGAAGCCACCTGGAGTTCCCTGCCAGTGCTGAGTTGCTTCTACCACCACTGGATGCTGTTGATGGACCCTGAGCCCTGGAAGTGAGGAGCCATGAGGGAAGCCCTTCCAGCGCCGGGACTCTGCACCCACTGGCCTGTGATTTCATGAGTCAGAAGGAGACATTATAGACTGGTATCACACACATGAGCTAATATCAGACTTGTGACTTTATACCGGACTGGGTCAGGAGGCTTTCTCAATATCCCATTCGTCTTGTATATAAACCTTTTCCTTATATCTATATGTGAGTCTATGTATTTGTTTCTCTAGTTTACCCAGATTAACACAGGGATACAGGTCAATATACATATATTTATCAATATATGTTACATATTAAGATAACAGAAAGACTTTGGAACTCTACTCAAAGCCCCTCTAAACACAAGAACACTTTGTTCTAATAGCTGGACACTCTTTGATACTCACCTTCCCGAAACAAGTGGTGAAGACAAATGGGTACATGAGTGAATGTGGTGAAGAAAGCTGATGATGCAGCTATCAAAAGACATAGCATCTATGGGCTTAAAGGCTTGAAGCTAAATAAGCAGCCATGTAGGTGGGATCTTTATAAGAGCAGATCACCTCATTTTTATTCTTTGGAATGGCTGGCAAGTTTGAACATCCAACTTGTGATTAGCAGTCCAATGTCCAACCCACAGTGCTAACATTGCTCCTTTATACTGGAGGGAGAAAAACAAGTGGGTAGGTTATTATCCTAGAGTCTAACAAATCAAAAATAGCAGTAAAAATAATAGTTGGAGCTGAGCCCCGGTAGCATAAGTGGTTGAGGGTGGGACTGCAGCCCACGGGCTTGGTGGTTCAAATCCGTGGCGGCTCTCAGGAGCAGTGCTGGGTAGCTCCCACGACCACCAATGGGCAGTGATGCCCCCCCCAAAAAAAAATAGTTGGAACAACTAACACAACAACTCCATTATTTTCTATCATCAGACTCTATTGTAAGGCTTCATGTCAATCCTTATTTCAGAGAAACTTCTCATTCCCATTTAATAGACAAGAAAACCAAGAATCAAACGTAGGAATGTGTCAGTGGCCATCCAGGTAATTAGGAATTGCATTTACATAGTCTGATATCAATATCAAGTCCAAGCTAAGTGATAAGTACTATATCACTTGAGCTTAAAGCCTTCAGAATATTTCCTTTGGAAATATGAAAGCTTACTGTGGCTGCTAAAGCAAATGGTTTGGGTCTGGACCAGGAAAAAGAGCTTGGGATGGTGTGTAAGGGGCAGGTTGGCAGTAGCACAGAAAACCCATGAGGATGTCCTTGGTGGAGCAGGAAAGCTCATCAGCAGGGCAAAGCATGCCCCTACATTATCAGAGCCACCCCACTACCCATTGTCCTTCTCTGTTTCCTATTCTCACACTGGGTTCCAGAGCCTTGTTATTGACCAGTGCAGAGAAATAGCTGGTGTCTCATAGGAATTCTTTGTCCAGTAACACGGGGCTTTTCCCATGAACTCTTGTGTTTCTAATGAAATCTCTTTGGCTATAGTGACAAGTTCTCTGATACTCATCATTGACCTATTTTCAGGACCAAGCCTGTGGCTACTGACATTGCCACCGTAATTTTTCCTGGTCACTCGCCTTTTAGCATCATTAGGCTGACAGAGGAAAGTCTGTGCTTACAGCTTGGCATAAAGTAAAAACACCCAGATCCCTGTTGTCAGCCTACAAATGACTCCCAAGAAGACAGAAAAATGATTTAAAAAATATTTACTTGGTTGGCAGGCATGTGGATCTTACTGCTAATATTCTGGGGTCAGTGAAGATCTGCCCTCTCCAGAGTTTGCTTCCTCTCTGGGTTTCCTTGGCTTGGGATCTGTGCTTCTTCCACTTTACTCAGAAAGAGAAGGTACTGTCTGTCATCAATGAAAAAGTAGCATCCTTCTTCCCCTGGACCTCTAGGGAGATTCAGCTCCTTGCTTGTTTGATTCTTCTCCTTGAATAAAAGTCCAAAAAGGACCAAAGGGCAGAGTGAAGATCAGGTAGAAAAAAGAAAGACAAATTCAAGAGTAAAATGAAGGATCACAAATTGGAGAAAGCAACAATTATTCAGAAATTGACAACCAGGATGCAGTAGGGAAAAGACGTCAACCTAAAGGCTGAGAGGAATAACAAAGTTCCTAAACTTATTGTAATAGTTTCCTCCTCTTTGAAGCCAGACAGGATTGTCTAGGATAAAAGCCAGGGCCTCACCACACAGTAGTTGGTTTCTCCTGCAGAGAAATGCGAGCTCACTCACATATGCAAACACAGACCTGTGGGTTCAAGGACCAAGCACTAGGAACTTCAGTTCATCTGCAGATGGACTTACATGTCCTGGCTTGGTAAAATGTTATGTATAACTATAACTTTTTATAAAGTTAGCATGTTAAATATGAATTAATTTGAATACCTCTGTAAGACAAATGTATTTATAAAGTAGTCCTTGTCAAATTCCATATACTTTTTGTTAATATTATTTTGATTTTCCCAAAGGTGGGGAGGGACCTTAGCATTCATTGAATGCCTACTATATGCCATTCTACAAAAACCCTAGAGAAAACCCAAACCAGGGTATCACACCTCACCTAAAGTCACACTGCTAATATATGACCAAAATGGGGCCAAACTCAGGACTCTATGATTTTTGTATTTACCAGAACCAATTGCTATTGAACTGACTCCAGCTCACAGCAAGTCCTTGTGTATAAGAGAACAGTGCTCCATTGGTTTTTCAATAACTGTTTTTCCAGAAGTAGTTCACCAGGCCTTTCTTTCTAAGTATCTCTGGTGAACTTAAACATACAGAGTTCCATTTTGCTCAGAAAGAGTTGAACATATAATTGTCTCAAAGAGAAAAATATACTGCCTCTTCTATGGGCAGCCCTTTTCTCCAAATAAAGTTGTGTCCCAGCTCAGAGGCACGTCTGCTTCCTGAAGCATTTACTTGCATTGCTGTTGCAGATGAGGCTGGTAACATCATTCAAAGAAGATTTCTCTCCCCAAGAAATTCTAATTCACAAATTAGAACAGCATGATTAATCAGGAAGCATTTTTGTGGTAAATGCCATCAGATGCCCCTCCACTCCTTTTCAGCAGGAGAGGACGGCCTCTTTCCAGCTGGCATCATCTTGCAATCAGGACTACCTGTGAAGGCACAAAACATAGGTGAACAATCATCACCATACAAAATCATTTCCATCTTGTTTTGAGAGTCGCCAGTTCTATTAGTTCCTGCTCTGCAAAACACAATGTCTTCTTAGTAGGCATAAACATTATACACCGAGATGTATTTTTCACATAAACCATGCATATCTCTTACACTAATTACCTATGAGATGACTAAAGTGGTCATTGATTGAATAATTTCTTCTCAGCTTTTAAGTTTTTGTATAAATTTGTGTAGCAGCTATTTTAAAACCTGTATTATTTAATTTCTGTAACAAAGTCATAACAGTGTGTTAGTCTGGGTAGACTAGAGAAACAAATTCATATACACACATATGGATTTAAGGGAAAGGTTTATATACAAGAGGAATGAAACATTGAGAAAACATCCCAACTCAGTCTAGTCCAAGGTCATAAGTCTGATATTAACCCATATGTCCGATACCAATCTATAAAGTCTCCTTCCAACTTACGAAGCACACACAATGACACCAGGACAATCACAGGCCGGTGGGTGCAGAGTCTTATGTATCCAGCTGGAGTAGAAGCTTCCTGGCGCTGTCAGGGGTCTCCTCATGGCTCCTTAATTTTAGGGCTCAGGGTCCATCAGCAATATCCATTGGCAGTAGAAGCATTTCAGTGCTGGCAGGGGTCTCTCTGTGGCTTCTCCAGCCCCAGAGGTCAGGTTCCATCAGGGAAAGCCCATGTGGCTTCTCCTCCAGCTCCTCCAGTCTCTAGCAATCAGGATTGATCAGCCTGCTGTCATCTCATCTTGTCAGTAGAGACTAAATCAAGTCTCTCTTCTCCAATTGGGAACTACCACAAGACTTCCCAGAATTCTCAGGAGAAAGCCATGCCCACACAGAAGCCTCATTGACTATCTCCAGATTGACAGGCAAGACTCCACCCCTACACTCCCAATCATGAAATTGACACATGAGTATATAACTGCCACACACAGTAAAGGCTATCCAAAGAGGTAGCATTATTGGACAGCGATAACTCTTTGTCAGAAGGCATTTTAAAGAGATGAGTTGAATTCGATGTTAAGATTGAGTTCCAGGCTGAGCCCCGGGGGTGTAGTGGTTGATTGTGGGACTGTGGTCTATTGGCTTGGCGGTTCAAATCCAGCTGGATCTCTCCAGGAGCAAGGCTGGGTCTCCCACTCCCACCAGAGGGCAATGATTCCTCCCCCCAAAAAAGAAGATTGAGATCCCCTTGAGTTGAGGGGTCTATCCACTCATTCAAGACTTGCAACACTCCCCCAAAACAGCCATTGTATTTAACCTACGTAACATTATATATTTCATCCAATCTGGGTCACATTACATAGAGAAATGTGGTATAATAATCCTACCTGACTAAAGAGGACATATGGTCACCCTTCCTTTGCTATTGTCAACCAATGAATTTGTTACAGAACAGGAATCAAGGCAGCTTTTTCAATCAATTGGCACAGACAGACAAGACCTCCTGGTATCCCTGTGGAAGTGAGGATTATCCAGCACTTGTCTGTCAGTTTGTCGTACTGTGGTGGAGATTGTATTGCTGTGATACTGGAAGCTATAGCTTCCAAATTAAGAACAGACAATGAAGAAGGTCTCAGCACGCCACTTAAAATGAAAGAGGCACTGAAAACCATATGTATAGCTTAGTAACATGGTTAGATATTGAAGGCCTAAGAGGTAAGAAAAGAACACTGTTGGATATTGTGCCAGAGGATGGTCCCCTCAGATGCAAAGGGAATCAAACTATAACTTAAGTAGAGCTGATTTTTTTGGATTGGAGTTAGCCATGATGACATGAATCATCATGTAGCAGTAGAAGTAGAACCTTTAGGATCATCATTTACTAATAGGGCACAACGCAAATAAAGTATGTTCATATGGGTTGGCTAGAGAAACAAATTCATAGACACTCATGTATGTGTAATAGAGAACTTTAAATAAAAGAGCAATTTTATATTGAGGAAACATTCCAACCCAGTCCAGATCAAGTCCATAAGTCCAATATTGGCCCATATGTCTGATATCAATCTATAAATTCCTCTTCAGACTCACATAACACATGTGATGATGTCAAATGAAGGATGATCACAGGCCAGTGGGTGGAAAGTCTTGTGAATCCAGTTGCGATGGAAGCATCTCAGAGCTGGTCTGGGTCTCCATGTGGTTCCAACAGCTCCAGGTCTTGGGCTCCAATAGCATTGCCCCATATGACTTGTCAAAGGGAATATAAAGCAGAGTGTATATGTCCTACCTCCAGGGAGGAAAACAGGAGTTTCCAGAATCTTCAGGGGAAGGTCATGCCCATATAAAGGCCTCATTGTCTGTGAACAGATTAGCAGGCTAGGTTCTCACCTCTTCACAAATGGACAGATTATGTAACTGCCACATTAGGAGAAACAGCTGCAAAAATATGCTAATAACAGGTTCTTGGAATGTGCAAAGTATGGATACAGGAAAATTGGAAGTTGTCAAAATGAAAAGGAGTGCATAAATACCAGTAACCTATGCATTAGTGAACTGAAATTGACTAATATTGGCCATTTTTAATCAGAAAATAATATGATTTACTGTGCCCAAAAAACACAATCAATAAGAATGTCAGGGCATTGATAATCAAAAAGAAAATTGCAAAATTCATAATGAAATACAATGCCATCTGTCATAAGATTGTATCTATCTGGCTTCAAAGAAGTCCAAAGGATACAACTATTGTTCAAATTTATGTACCGACCACAAAAGTTAATGATGGAGAAGTTGAAATATTTTAACAATCACTTCAGGAAGTAATTAATCAAACACATAATCACGAAACATTGATAATTAATGGTGATTGAAATGAAAAAGTTGGAGTCAAAGAGAAAGGTGGAGTAGTTGGAAAATACAGTTTGGGAGATAGAAATGAAGCTGGAAAGCTCATGATAGAATTTTAAAGAACCAATGATGTGATCATACCAAATATATTTATTTTAACAATACAAAAGCTGGCTATATATGTGGACTTACCCACAGGGAATGCATCAAAATCAAATTACATCTGTGTGAAGACACGATGGGGAAACTCAATATCAGCTAAAACCAGACCATAAGTGGACTGTGGAACAGGCCATCAACAGCTCATATGTAACTTCAGGATAAAGCTGAAGAAAATGAAAATAACCTCATGAGAACCAAAATAAGGCCTTGAGTATATCCCATCTGACTTTTGAGAAGATCACAATAGCATATTTGATACATTGAACACTAATGACAGAAGACATGCTGAACTGTGAAGAAACAAACATGAAGAAAGCAAAAGGTCATTTAAAAAACAGGAAGGAAACAAAGGATTAAAATGGATGTCAAAGGAGACTGAAATTTGCTCTTAACCAAAGAGTAGCTAGAATAAATGGGAAAAAATGATGAAGTCAAAGAGCTATAAAGAAAATTTCAAAGGGCAGCTTGAGAAGACAAAGCCAAATATGACAATGAAATGTGAAAAGCCAAAGAATTGAGAAACCACATGGAAATAACACTTGCAGTAAATCTTAAAGAACTCAAGACAAAATTCAAGCTTTGAATTGCAATCTTGAAAGATTCCATGGACAAAATACTGGGCATCATGCAGGAAGAATCAAGAAAAATGGAAAGAATACACAAAGTCCTTGTAGCAAAAAGAACTAGTTCACATTCTACCATTTCAGAAGGTAGCATATAAGCAAGAACCAATGATGCTGGAGGAAGAAGTTCAAGTTACACTGAAAGGATTGACCAAGAAGATTCCACGAAACAATGAAATGCCAATTGAAATGCTTCCGCAAACTGAAGAAGCCTTGGAATCATCATTTACACCAGAAAATTTGGAAGGCAACTCATTGGCCAACTGACTGAAAGAGATATATAGTTGCATCCATTTCAAAGAAAGGTGATGCAACAGGATAATCAAACGATAAAATAATATAATTGCTATTGCACAAAAATAAAATTTTGCTGAGGATAATCCAACAATATTTTGTACCTGTACATGGACAAGAAACTGACAGAAGTTCAGGTCAGATTCATAAAAGGAAATAAAACAAGGAATAGCATAGCTGATGTTAGAACTTGACTCAAAACAGAGAACACAAGAAATATGCTTACCTATGTTTTATTGATCATGCAGAGGCATTTAATGTCATGGACCATAATCAACTATGGATAAGAATTGGAATTCCAGAACATTTCCTTGTGCTCATTTGGAACTTGTACATGGATCAAGAAGTAATTATGTGGAGAAACTTTATGGTTTCCAATCAGTGCATAATTCCAAAGCCAATATGATAATGAAATGTGAAAAGCCAAAGAATTGGAAAACCAAATTGGAAATGTGCATCATTTCCATGGAAATGATGTATTCTGACATGGAATACACATGGAAATGTGTATTCTGTCATCATACTTGTTTAATCTGCATGTTGAGTAAATCATCAGAGAATTATATGAGGAAGACTGTGACCTCAGGATTGGAGGAAGGCTCAGTAACACCTGCTATATGCAGATGACACACCTTGCTTACTGAAAGTGAGGACACTTGAAGCACTTGCTGATGAAGATCAAAGATTATAGCCTGCGGTATGAATTATGGATTAATGTAAAGTATTGGACTTAATGTAAAGAACTGGACTATCATGATAAATGAAGAAAAGTTTGAAATTCTTAAGGATTTTTATTTTGCTTGGATCCATAATCAGTGCTCATGGAAGCCGTAGTCAAGTGATCAAAAGACAACTTGCATTAAGTAAATATGCTGAATGAGGCATCTTTAGAGAATTGAAAAACAAGGATGCTACTTTGCAGGCTAAGATGTGCTTGGTCCAAGCTATGGTATTTTCCATTGTCTCATCTGTGTATGAATATTAGACATTGAATAAGAAAAACTGAAGAAGAATGCATGTATTTGAATTGTGGTCCCAGAGAAAAACATTGAAAGTACTATGGACTGCTTAAAAGACAAAGCTATCTGTCTTGGGAAAAGTAGAGCTAGAGTGCTCCTTGGAGGCAAGGATGTCACCACTGAGTCTTACAGATTCTGGACATAGTATCAGGAGAGACCTAGTCCTTGGAGAAGGACAGCATGTTTGGGAAAGTAGAGGGGCAGCAAAAGAAAGAAAGGACCTCTATGAGATGACTTGACACCATGGTTGAAACAATGGGTTCAGACATGGGCACAATTTTAAAGATAGTGTGGAATGTTTTGTTCTGCTATGCATAGCGTTGCTATGGGTCATAGCAGACTCAATGGCACCAAACAATAGCTGTTGTTCAACAGCAGAGAATTATATGAGGTGCCTGGAGATCCTTGACCCTTGGTGCAAAAGTCCTATATAATCCTCTCTCCTTGAATATGATGACTATGTTTAGGTTATGGTTGGTGAAAGTGGAGGAATTTTTCAGATGCAGCCAATTTTCCAAATTAGTTGAGTTTAAACTAATCAAAACTGAGATTATTCTTCAACTTAATTAGTTGAAGGCCTTTAGAGGAGTCTTATACAGTTCTGCAGTGCACAAATCTCAAGGTTCACTGCTACTTATACACACACCAATTCTGTTGTTAGTCCCCATATTTGTGCTAATATCCCACAATTTAACCAGTCTGTTTTGACTGCCTACTATGTACCACATACTCTTTAAATATTGCTTCTTATATCTTTTAGAAAAGTGTTCATATCTGTCATCTTCAAAGAGAGAGATGAGTACTGTGAGTAAAGTGATTCACAATTCAATCAGACACCAAGCACCTGAGTGGCACTAGGACCATGGCTTTAAAGCCTACTCCCCTTCTATCACCTGCCCCTCTGAACTGTAAGGATGCCCCATACCCCAATAAAGTTGCTTTCCTGCATTAACCTGCATTTCCTCTATATCAGCTCATTCTTTCTTTTAATTTTAATTTGTTTTTTTTCTCATTCTTTCTTTATGAAGTATTTTTATCTGAAATTTACAGATAAGCACACAAGAAACCAAAATTCTTGTTCATGCATTTATTTGTTCCATATATATTTATGGAGTTTCTAAGACATGCGGACCCTGGGCTCTAGAACCCTCGACGGCCCTGCCTTCAGGGTAAACACCCCAAAAGTGGGAAGCAAAAATGTTAACAGATTCTTGGTCAATTCCAGATGAAATCTATAGTGCTGATATAAACAGAAACTTAAGAAAAGACTTTGACCCCTGCTTGGAGTAGAAATCGAAGTAGAGTCAAGGGAAGAGAAGGAAATGAAAGCAGATGAAAGTTGAACCTTGAAGAATAAATCTTGTGGAGATCATGGAATGAAGCATATGGTATACACCTTGGATGTAGCAGACAGAAAATCCACTTGGGTTGGGACTTTTATTGCAGTACATCTCTCAAGAAAGGGTGAGGCCACTCTTGGGTCAATCTTTATAGCACCCACAACTTTAATTCCCCAGGATATTTCCCCAGGAAACTTACAGTCCCCAATAGCAGCAGAAACATTCACACACATAATGATAAACACATTTGTACATTCACTCATATTTGTGCTTCCGACATACATATTCACAGCCACAGTCACACACATACTTATCTATGTACACTCACACAAAGAAAGAACCAGGAAGTGGTTGTATCGGTTGTAGATAGGGTTTTGCAGCTTCCTCACCGTTTAAGCCATCTTTGCAGTCACTGTGTCAATCCATCTCATTGAGGGACTTTCTCCTTTTTGTTGATATTTCTACTTTATCAAGCATGATGGCTTTGTTGAGTATCTGGTCATGTCCAAAATATGTGAGAAAAAAATCTCACTATACTCACTTCTAAGGAGCTTACTTGACATAGTTTCTCCAAAATAGGTTCGTTTGGCATTCTAGCAGTTCATGGTATTTTTCATATTTTCATCAGGACCATAATTCAAGTGCATTGATTCTTCTGTGGTTGTCCTTATACAATGTTCAGCTTTCATAATAGGAATACTATGACTTGGATGAGGCACAACAAAGTCATCCTTGTTCTTGAGCATTTTAAAGAGGTCTTGTGCAGAAGATTTGCCCAATGCAATACAACCTTTGATTTCTTGACTACTGTTTCCATGAACATTGATTGTGGATCCAAGAAAGACAAAATCCTTGAAAACTTCAATCTCCCTATTTATTGTGATGCTACCTATACACACACACATACTTATGGGCATATGTACTCTCACAACAATTACATATGTTTACCTGCACACTACTATAAGCACATACATGCATATCACTCTAAAAACACACATATATACACATCCACTTAAGTTGAAAAGTATTGCTACAAAATTACGATGCTTTTCACTCTACTCTGACCCATAGCAATTCTGTGCACAATAGGACAAAACATTGCCTGGCTTGTACCTTCCTCACAATTGTTCCAATGTCCAAGCCCATTGGTGCAGCTACTGTGCTAATTCTAAGCATGATATCCTTCTCCAGGGACTAGATCTCTTCTGACAAAATATCAAAAATACATGACAAAACTTTTCCTTTCTTGCAATAAAGGAGCAGTTTAGCCATATTTTTCCAAGTCAGATCTTCTTGTCTTTATAGCAGTCCACAGTACTTTCAATATTGTGTTCCCGCACCACAATTCAAATGCATGGATTCTTCTTTTGTCTTCCTTATTCAACGTCCAACTTTGACATGCAAATGAGACCATAAAAATATCATGGTTTATGTAGGCACACGTTTGTCCTCTGACAGTTTAAACCTTTTCTCCATTATTATGATATTATCTACGGTTCCAGTTGTGAGGATTTTTATCTTCTTTACACTGAGTCATAATCGATACTGAAGGTTGCAGTCCTCAGTTTTTATCAGCAAGTGCTTGATAAAAGCATTCATTTTCAGGAAGCAAGGTTGTGCCATTTGCACATTGCTGATTATTAACAAGCCTTCCTTCAATCCTGATGCCACATTCTTCTTCATATCAACCAGCTTCTCTGATGATTTCCTCAGCATGCAGATTGAATAAGTGTGATGAGAGGACACAACCCCGGCACACATTTTCTTTACTTGAAACCATGCAGTATCCTCTTTGTTCTGTTTGTATCTCTTGATCCATGTACAAGTTGTGAATAAGCACAATAAAGTGCTTTGACATTCCCATTCTTCTCATAGTTATGCATAGCTTACTTTGATCCGTGAAAACAAATGTCTTTGCATAACCAAGAAAAAACAAGTAGACATCTTTCTGATATTCTCTATTTTTAGCAAAAATTCATGTCATGTCAACCATGATCCCTGTTATAGTGCCTCCTCTTCTGCTTCTGATGGAAACTCTGGCAGCTTCCCTTGATGATCTTCAGAAAAATTTTGCTTGCATGTGATATCAATGCAAACTATAGACAGCAATGTCTCTCGTTTAGTATTCTAATGAACCACCTTTCTTTGGCATGGGTACAAAGTTGGATGTCTTCCCATCAACTGGCCAAGTAACTGTCTTCCAAATTTCCTGATATAGACAGGTAAGTTCTTTAAGAGTGTCATCAGTTGTTTAAACACTTCAAATGGTATTCCATTAATTCCTGGAGCCTTGTTTTTGGTTAATGCTTTCAGTGCAGCATGAACTTCTTTCAACACCAATGGTTCCTGCTCATCTGCCACCTCCCAAAATTGTGGAATGTAAACTAGTTCTTTTTGGTACAATCACTCTGTAGTCTTCCCATCTTCTCTTTATTCTTCCTGCATCATTCACTATTTTATCCATAGAATCTTTCAAGATTGCAGTTAGAGGCTTGAATTTTGTCTTCAGTTCTTTCCGTTTAAGATATGCTGAGTGTGTTCTCCTTTTTGGCTTGCTAACTCTATATTTTTGCAAACTTTATTATAATATTTGGCTTTGTCTTCTCAGGCTGCCCTTTGAAATTTTCTCCTTAACTCTTTGACTTCATCATTCTTCCTTTGCTATAGCTACTCGATGATTAAAACAAAGTTCAGAATGTCTTCTTCTAACATCCACTTATATCTTTTGTGTCTTTCTTGTACTTTTAATGACCTTTTGCTTTCTTCATTGATGATATCCTTGATATCATCCTTCAGCTCATCAGATCTCATGTCATTAGAGTTGAATCTATCAGATCTGCTATAGAGATGTCCTTGAAATTCAGGTGGTAGACTCAAGTTATGTTTTGGCTCTCATGGATTTTTTCTTATGTTTTAATTATTTTAAGCTTTAACATGGAACTACATATGAGCAATTCATGTTCTATTCCACAGTCATCCCCTGGACTGGTTTTGGATGCTGATATTAAACCTTTTCCATAATCTCTTCTTTTAGTCATAGTCAATTTGATTTCTGTGTGTTCCAGCTGTAAAAGTTCATGAGTATAGTCATTCATGTGTATGGACACATTTATTAAAAACACACCATTTAAATGTGAAGCTGTTGTTTTTGGACAAATCCTCCATTTATGTCATCTGAAGGCAGTTAATCTCTCTAATACCCTTACCCCTACCTCTGCCCACAAAATCCCTGGTAATACTATGTGTTATAGTTCAGGTCTACCACCTGTTCTTTAGAAGGAAAATGAAAATATCTGCTCCTGTAAATGTTTACTCAGAAACCTATATTGGGTTGTTATGAGTCAAAATTAACTTGATTTTTAATTTTTTTGTTAACCTTTCCCAAAAGAATTCTCTGCCCTTTGATTTAAACTACATGAAAATGGCAGTCTTTGTTATCTTGGAAGGACTCAAATAGTGTTCTTTTTACATATTCTTTGAATTTTGGGAACAAGAACATCTGAAGGGTAAAATCTGGCTATAGGTTGGAAGGGATACAGTTTCTCAATGTGTATTAGTCTGGGTAGACTAGAGAAACAAATTCACAAACACACATATGCATATAAGGAAGAAGTTTATATATAAGAGGAATGAAACATTGAGAAAGCATCCCAACCCAGTCCAGTGCAAGTCCATAAGTCCAATATTAGCCCATATATCCAATACCAATCTATAAAGTCTTCTTCAGGCTCACGAAGCACATGCAATGATACCAGGACAATCACAGGCCAGTGGGTACAGAGTCTTGTGTATCCAGTGGTGGTAGAGACATCTCAGTGCTTGTAGGGGTCTCCCCATGGCCTTCCAAGCATCTCAGCACAGGAAGGAGTCTCCACATGGCTTCTTTGGCCTCAGAGGTCTGGTTCTATCAAGGTAAGCCCATATGGCTTCTCCTCTGAACTACTCCAGATTCCAGAATCTATCAGCATGCTACCATGTTGTCTTGTCAGTAGAGCATCTTCAAGAGACTGATTCCATAGTGTTTCACCTCCATGGGGGATGGGGGTAGGGGGGTGGGGAATTGTGAGATTTCCCAGAATTCTCAGAAAAAGCTATGCCCACACAGAGTCCTCATTGGCTATCTCCAGATCAACAGGCTAGACTCCACCTCTACATTCCCAATCATGAAATTGATACGAATCCATGACTGCCACATGATATAATTATTGTAGGACAGTCCTTAGTACCCTTGAAGAATAAGAAAATGAAAAAGGAAGGAAGGAAGGAAGGAAGGAAGAAAGGAAGAAAGAAAGAAAGAAAGAAAGAAAGAAAGAAAGAAAGAAAGAAAGAAATTCCACAGCATAACTTGCCTGGTCTTTTTCTCACCAAGGCAATTCTATTCTGAAAATTCTTTCATGGTAAGTCCCTATGATCATCCTCTCTCCTTTGAGAAAAGTCTATCAAGATTGTTGCTTTGGGGTTTTGGCAAATAACTATCACAACTTTCTGAGCTGCTCTCTCTGCCTGCAGCTGAACTGACCAAGCAGGTCTTGTCAGAAGCCACTGTTTTGACTCTTTTTAAAAGATTTTTATTAGCAAAGACTTCACATACCACACAATTTTACCATTCAATAATATTAAGAAGAATCATGCAATCATCACCCTCAATTGCAGATTTTCTTCTCGTACTCATAATTGTTAGCTGTCCATTTTCCTCCGACCTCCCCTGCTCTGATCCTAGGTAATTATTTTTGGGGACATCACTGCCCTCTGGTGGTGGGAGTAGGAGGCCCAGCATTTGCTCCTGTGGAGCCACTGTTGGAATTGAACCTCCATCCCAGTGGGCCACAGTCCGGCGCACAACCACTGCGCCACCGGGGCTCAGCCACCCTCAGTAATTATTAATCCAATTTCTGTCTCTCTTGATTTATCTATGCTCGATTTCACACACAGAAAATCAAATAAGACATAAGTAGGAAGAAAACAAAAACAAGAGTAGTGACTTGAAGGCACTCAAAGGAGACTAAAACAAATATATTACTGAGAGAACTTGTCACCAGTCATGTGCTGATGACAGAGACATATAAACACCATTTGCTTGGAATAAACCAGTGCATGTATGAGCAGGAACCCTAGTAATAATACTAGTTGACTTACTCTTATGCAAAGGACATACATGCAAACATACTATTGAAATATCCACATACATATGACACCTACATATCCACGTACACTCACATGCATGTGACACACATTAGTCAAGTATGCATGTGACACATTTGCATACACACATAAACATATGCAAGACTCAAACACACACACACATATGACACACAAACATTCCTATGATACATAGAAAACCCAGCAGCAGCATTTAGATTCCCAGAGCCAATGAGATGACTGAGGAGTAGTCTTTACTATGCAGAACAGAGAGACAGTTGATAAACTTTTAAATGCAGATTTGTCCCTAGTCACATATTGAGAGCCAAGCAGACGGCAGGATGATTTTCAGTCAAATTCCAGTAGCTACTGTGATGCTTGAGGTACATAAACCCCTGAGGCAAACAATGATTTTCCCCTTCAAAGAATATTGTCCAGCCCTCTGTCCCTGGGCTGAAAACGTCTCTGCAGTGTGAAGTACTGCACAGTCCAGACAGGTCAGTTGGGGATAAAGTAGAGCCAAGGAACCAGACAGTGATATCCATTTCTCCTGAAATACTCAGAAGAAATTTCATCGTAGAAAATCCCTTCCCTCTCTGCTAATAAAACTTATCAGAACAGGGCAGGAAGCTGGGAGGAGAGGGACTACAGACACTAGCCTCAATAAATTTCTTGGCGAAATGGCCCCAAGAATCAATTGTAGAGGGAGAAAGGAGCTTTATCTTTACACCTGATCCTCCCATGCATGCTTCTTCAAGATGGAGAAACTGAGGCCTGGCAAGATAACAGAAAAAGCATTATGAGTGTTGGAGGAAAAGCAATGTGGATGTGGGCCCCATCCTGTTCCCTTCTCACCACCTGGCTCTCCAAGTTTCACAGTGCCCCTTTGATGCCCTGCAGGGAGACTGACTCAGCACTCAACGGAAAAATGTGGACAAAGCACCTGGCACATACCCAGAGGAGATGAGGTGCTCACAAAAAACTAATTCCTGGTTCTTTTCTTCCCCATTCCCTTGTTCCCCAGGGAACATTTCTGACAGTTGTTCAACCTCCCTCCAGAGTGGCAAGTGAGCTTGCTTTGACCTGGGGGTGAGCTTTCATGAGAGGATCCTTTTAGTTGGGGCTAGAAAGGGGTCTAGACAAAACCATAGTCTATACAAGTCTACACATAGTCTATACAAGGAGAACCAGATAATTCAGTCAAGTGCAGAAAGAGCTCTCTAGGATTTCTGAGAGTTTGGTGAGAAGGACCTTTTTACCTTGGTTCTATTGAATTGGTCATACTGACACTTGTCTTTATCAGTCCTAGAGGGTTTATTATCCACATTAACTGGGGGCCTCTTTAAGAGCCCTCATCTGTGAAACCCAGAGTTTAAAAAAAATCCAGAGAAAAGTTCAACCTTTGTGGCTATAAAAAGTGGGAATTCAGTGGAGAGGAGAATGACAGGACTTATTCTTGAAGAGCCACAAAGAACAGTTCTACTAGGTCTTATAGGCTTGCTGTGAATCAGAAACAGTGCCTTGGCAGAGTTTATCTGTATTTTGGTTATGAGGATAACATAGATTTACATAAGAAAGGGCATGTGAGTTAAGTAACAAATAGTGTCAGATGGTCCCATCAGTGAGGTAAGTATGGGATTTCTTATGCTTACTTATAGTGAACAATTTGACATTTTCCCCATTGTATCAAAGATTTCACTTGTAGGTATTGCAGTCATTTGTCTCATACCTAATCCCACAGCACCTTTCTTCACAATCAAATCTTCTTTTGAAATGTATTATGAAAAGTACCCAATAAAGAAGCCCAGAATGAGCAGAGAACTTCTCAAGAAGGACAAAGTGGGAGGCTCACGTTGCCTGATTCAGCATGCATTACCCTGCCACAGTAGTTAGAACAGTGGGATAATGACAGACACTCAGACAAAAGGAAAAGAGCTGAAGACCCAGAATGAAAAACATCAGCATTCAGGCGACTGGTTTGTTATAAGGGCCCCAAAGATATCAGATGGGAAGCAGATGCTCTTTTCAACAAATGATGCTGGAAAAAATGGATATCTACTTGAAGAAAAATGTAGTAAGACCCTTCCCTCACTCCATGCACATGAATATACTCATGGCACAGAACTTGGGGTAAAACCCCAAACAATTAGGACCAACAGTGAGGGAATTGGAACGAACCTGAGAATCTTGGCACAGGGAATACATAGGTTATCAGAAGTAGGGAAGGATACAAACATAGAGGAGCCACAAACTAACAAGTGGGATATACTGAAGATAAGCCACCTGTGTACATCGAAAGAATTCACCAAGAGACTAATAGGGGAGCCCACTGACTGGGAAAACAACTTTAGCAATGACAAATCAGAGAAAGGCCTTATTACTAAAATCTACAATATTTTGCAAGCTTATCATAAGAGAAAAACTATCTACTTAGGAGGAGGGCAAAAGACATGAACAGAAGTTTTACAGGGGAATAAATCAGAATGGCTAATCAACACATGAGAAATGTTCCCAATCATTAGCCATAAGTGAAAGGCAAATTAAAATAACTATGAGATACCACCTGATACCCACAAAGATAGCCAATTCAAAAAATCAGTGAGCAACAAGTGTTGGAGGGGCTGTGGTGAGATAGGAACTCTCATCCATTGCTGGTGAAACTGTAGGTATGTACAACCTCTATGGAAATCAATTTGAATTTCTAAAACAGATGAAAATTGAGCTACCTACTATTCAGTATTCCCCCTACTGGGCATATAACCAGAAATGACAAGAAACAAACCACTACCAGACATCTGTGTTCCAATGCTCATTGTAGAAGTTTACAACTGCAAGGAGTTGGAATCAACCTAAATTTCCATCAAAAGACGAATGTATTAAAAAAACTGTGGTACATGCATCCAGTGGAATACTACGCATCACTGAAAAGTAGTGATGAATCTATGAAGCATATCGCTGCATGGGAAGAACTGGAGGAAATCATGCTAAGTGAAGTAGGCCAAGTGCAAAAGGACAAGTACAACATTAGTCCACTGAGGTAAGACAAAAAAAAAAAGCAAAAGGGGCATAGGGAAAAGGCTACTGTATATAAAAATTAATGGGGTGAAATTCAGGTATTATGGCAGGGGCCAGACCAAGTTCAGGTCTACATTTGGTAGCCAACTATACAGAAAATGTGTGTGGGGGGAGGTGGGGGGATAGCAAATGTAGCAGGGGGAACAGGGCACTAATCCATTCAAGGGGAGGGTATTGCTTATATCTCCACAGGGAAAGAGAGACCAGGCTTAAACCCAGTGTTCCAGGATGTGAATGCAGTGTGACTACATAGAGTAGTGTGCCAGTGGAGGGGTCTGAGAGCCTGGCCCCAATCCCAACCATGTGGACTGCTACCCTTCACCCCAGAAGAATTTACTTTAGAGGACAGCACTGAAGTTCAGGAGAGGATGACATGTCTGCTCTGAGCTCATGGGAGCAAATGAAGGGGGAAGAAGAGAGAGTGGAGGGATTCGTGGAGGGCACAGCATTGAGGTTGATCTCCCCACTCAGAACAACCAATGCACAGAGTGGACCAGAGAGTCAGCTTCACTATGAGACATGGCATCCCTTGCTGACCCAAGGCCCTACAAGAGACAACACTGGAGACAGAGTGTCAGGATTGCAGGTCTGTCCCTACCACACAGAGGAAAACACTAAGGGTGTGCAACAGAGCTGTGGGAGTAGTAGAGCATGGAGGCCTTGATGAAGAGTGAAGGATAGATTTGGGGGCCAGGGCATGGAACCCCAATGGACTCAACCAGAGATTACTCTTAAAGGTCAACAAATGGACCTTGAACTATTTACAGGTTTTACTTTATTATTATCATTTTTATTTATCTATCTACATTTTCTGGGCATCTTTTTCCTTGTTGTAATCATCGTTTTGTTTTCTTTTGTCACTTCATTTTGCTGTACCTTGTTTTTTGTACATAGTATCATCTCTGCCACTATATCTAGATTAGATAGGCTGGATGATCAGTCAGGAGGGGAAAACAAGGGGACCAATGCTTCTGGGGGGGATATGTGAGAGGGAGAGGTGGCAGAAAGGTGGTGGTGTTGATCAACTCAGGGACAAAGGAACAATATGTAGTACAAAATCAGTGACAGGGAGGGAGTGAGAGGCCTGGGGAGGATTGATCAAGAGTAGGGTAATCAAGAGAAATTACTGAACTCCAATTGAAACCTAAGCATGATAGTGGGATAGAAGGGAATATAGTGAAAAAGAGGAAGGAAATAAGAGGCAAGTGGTATTTATAGAGGTCTAAATACAGGCATATACATTAAAATATATTTATATATGATGAAGGTGAAATAGAATCATGTGCACATATTTATAGACTCAGTATGAAGGTAGCAGTTGGACATTGGGCCTCCACTCAAGTGTTTCCTTAATGCAAGAATGCTTTGTTCCATTAAATTGGCATTCCATAAAGCTCCATTCTCAACCCAATTGCTGAAGACAAATGTGTGCATGAGCAAATGTGTTGACGAAAGCTGATGGTGCCCAGTTACCAAAAGACATAGCATCTGGGGTCTTAAAGGCTTAAAGATAAACAAGTGTCCATCTAGCTCAGAAGCAACAAAACCCACATGGAAGAAGCACACCAGCATGTGTGACCATAGGGGGTCAAAGGGACCAGGAATTAGGTATCAAGGAACATAAAATTATATCATTGTGTTCTCACCTTCCTTTTGGGGATTGCTGAAGACAAATGTGTGCATAAGCAAAAGTGGTGAAGAAAGCTGATAGTGTCCAGCTATCAAAAGATATAGCATCTGGGTTTTTAAAGGCTTGAAGATAAACAAGCGGCCATCTAGCTCAGAAGCAACAAAGCCCACATGGAGGAAGCACACCAGTCTGTGTGACCATGAGGTGTCGAAGGTTTCAGGCATCAAGGAACGAAGAATTTTATTAGTGTAAATGGGGGTGGGGGGGATAAAAGTGCAGAACCCAAAGTTGATCTGTAGGTAATGGACTTCTCCTTCCAGAGGCGTCACAGGGAGGAGAAAAAGTAGTTAGGGTGTAGTGTAGCATTGATGGAACATACAACCTTCCTCTACTTCTTCAATGCTTTCTCCTTCCCACTGTCATGATCCCAGTTCTACCTTACAAATCCAGCTAGACCATAGGATATACACGGCACAGATAGGAGTCAGAAACATAAGGAACCCAGGACAGATGATAGCTTCAGGACAAATGATGAGAGTGGCTATACTGGGAGGGTAAAGGGAGGGCGGGATAGAAAGGGGGCATTGATTATAAAAGTCTACATTTAACCTCCTTTCTGGGGCATGGTCAATGGGGAAGGAGTTGAAGGGAGACATCAGACAGTGTAAGATATGGCAAAGTAATAATAATTTATAAATTACCAAAGGTTTGTGGGGTGGTGTTGTGGGAAGGGGGAAAGAGTGAGAAGCTGATGCCAAAGGCTTAGATAGAAAGCAAATGTTATAAGAATAATGAGGGCAGTGAATATGCAATGTGCTTAACACACAATGGACTTACGTGTAGAGTGTGATAAGAATTGTATGAGCCCCCAGTAAAAGGATTAAAAAGAAAAATATTCAGTAAACAAGATAAATGTGCTGTTCACTCCAAATTTGTAAATAAGTAAAAGTAAGCCCATGCATACCTTGTTTCCTAAGCAATCTAATCCATCTCATGCCAGGGGAAGTTCCTTTTAGGAAAGTCTATTAGACTGTGAAATATTATTCTGCCAGCTATTATAGAGGACTGTCTCGGCATATTGAAAGCCTCATTGGCCTCAGTAATAGAAGTTGCATGGTGTGTGGAATGGTCAAGGACTGACCTCAAGGAAGCATTGCCTGGTCCTAATAGGTTGTCGTCAAATTGATGTGATTTCCAAGGCTGCCTCAACATTCCATAGAGCTACGTCACTCTTGCTGGCCAAGAAGAGTGTTCACTTACAGCTTATCAGAAGCCATGGGATTAAAAGTGAGCACAACCTGGTCAGAAGTCAAACTGTCTCCTTCTGGAGAGGAAATCATCAATTAAAAATCTTTCAAACTCTAATGAGTCCTGATGAGACTTAGGTTACCTGAGTTCCTTCACCACCTCATGCCTCCACTATCATCAAGAGGCCAAGGAGAAAAAAATTAAATTAAAAAAAAGAGGCCAGGGAGAATGCTAAATCCAATAGCATCAATGCTGGGAGCCCAACCAAAATCTGCTTCCTGTCTGGAATGCTTGCCTTCTCTGCATTTGCAATTGTGAGATGAAATAAGATTATGCATGAAAGCGGTCATAATGCAGTGAGTGCTGGGTAAGGTATAGGTGTTGCCTGCCATCAGTTGGTCTCAACTATGTACTACAGAACAAAGCATTGCCCGGTGCTAGGCCCCCCTCAAGGTTTGTGTTATGTTGCAGCCACTGGGTCAATCCATCACATTGAAATTCTTTCTGCTTCACTCACCCTCTACTTTATCAGGAATGATGTCTTCCTCCAGGGACTGATGCCTCCCGAGTGTGTGAGAGGAAATCTCACCATCCTCAGTTCTAAGGAATATTCTCAGTACTCTTCCTCCATGACAGATTTGTTTGTTCTTGTGGCATTTTCAATATTCTTTGCAAACACCGTAGCATAAAAGCATCTATTTTTCTATAGTCTTTCTTGAAGGAATATTGCCCAGCTCTCACATGCATAAGAAGAAATCAAAAATTCAATCTCTTGGGTCAGGTTCACTTTAATATTCAAAATGATATGTTCATTCTTTAAGAATTCAAGGAGGTACTGCACAATAGGCTTGCCAAATGCAATATTTCACTTCATGTCTTGACTGCTGTTTGAAGAATGTGATTGTAGATAACAATAAAATGAAATCTTTTATCCTTTTAGAGTGATATGTTTAATTGGTCAATTTGTGAGGATTTTTATTTTCTTTACACTGAATTACAATCTATACTCAAGGTATCCCTTGATCGTGGTCAATTTATGCTCCAAGTGCTCTTACATTTCTGCAAGAAAGGGGCCATTTGCATGCTATTGGTTGTTAATGAGACTTCCTCCAATCCTGATACCCCATTCTTCTTTGTATAGTTCAGTTTCCTAGTTATTTGCTTAACACATAACTGAACAACTCCAATGAATGAATACCACCCTAACACATACCTTTCCTGATTTTAAATCATGCAGGGTCCCTTTGTTCTGTTTGAAAGACTGCATAATAACCTATGTATAGGTTCTGCATGAGTGCAATGAAGTGTTCAGGAATTCCCATTCTTCACAGTGTTATCATAGCTTGTTAAGATCCAAATGTCTCTGCACAGTTTCTAAAAAAGTAAATATCTTTCTGGTTCCTCTGCTTCCAATCCAGATCCATCTAATGGCATTCTATGTTCTCTACTAAATCCAGCTTAAATTTCTGACCATGGTTATGACCATTTTATACTTGTGGTGGAGTTACAATGGCAAAGTTCTTTATAAGAATAGTGCCACTACATAGGAGGCATGGTAGGGCTTCATCAGCAATGTAACCAAGAGGAATTACTGAAACCCATATGAAGACAAAGCACAATAATGGAACAATAGGAAAGTAAAAGGAAATAGAGGAAAGAACTAGGAGGTAAATGGGCATTATTAGAAACCTAAATACAAGCATGTACATATGTAATTATATTTATATCTAACAATAGGGAAATAAATCTATGTACATGTATTTATATGTTAAGTATTAAGGTAGCAGACAAACATTTGACTTCTATTCAAGTACTCCCTGAACATAAGATCACTGTTTCTAATAACCTTGTATTCATGATTCTTAGCTTCCCAACAAAATCAAGGTAAACAAAATGGCTGCATGAACAAATGTGGAGACGAAAGATGATGGTGACCAGCTATCAAAAGATCTAGCATGTGGAGTCTTAAAATCTTACAGATAAGCAAGTGATCATCTAAATGAAAAACAACAAAATTCACATGGAAGAAGCACACCAGCCTGTGTGACCATGAGTTGTCGATGGAATCAGGCAACAAAGACCCAGAACAAAAAATTTTATCAATGTGAATGAGGGGAAGGGCAGAGTGGAGACACAATGTCCATCTGTAGACAATTGGACATCCCCTTACAGAAGTGTCACCAGGAAGAGACAAGTCAGTCAGGGTGCAGTATAGCACCAATGAAACATACAACTTTCCTCTAGTTCTTTTATGGCTCCTCCCACCCACTATCATGACCCCAATTCTACCTTATAAATCCGGCTATACCAGAACATGTACATGGGTACAAAGAAGAGCTAGAAACACAGGGATTCCAGGACAGATAAACCCCTCAGGACCAATGATGAGAGTAACAATAACAGGAAAATAAGGGAAAGGTAGGAGAAGAAAGGGGGCATTGATCACAATGATTGACATATAACCCCCCTCCCAGGGGGATGGACAACAGAAAAGTGGATGAAGGGAGACATCAGTCAGTGTAAGAAATGAAAAAATAATAATAATTTATAAATTATCGAGGTTTTGTGAAGGAGGAAGGGTTGTGGAGGGAGGGGAATAAATGAGGAGCTGATACATAAGGAATCAAGTAGAAAGAAAAAAATTGAAAATGATGATGACAACAAATGTATAAACGTGCTTGACACAATGGATAGATGGATGGATTGTGATAAGAGCTATATGAGGCCCCAATAAAATGATTAAAAAAGGAGAATAGTGCTAGTATAGCAATCATTATTTTGTCAGTTATAGGAAAATGCCTTCATTCTGAGCTTGGCCAAGAAGCACCTGAAAATGAATATAGATTAACTGACTCATGTCATATTTGAGTTATGATAAATTGCACTTATAGCCATCAGGGTTTCCCCTCCCTTGTTTTGTGCATTTTATAGTTAGCAATATATATGTATGTATTAAAACATATATGTACATTTATATGTAATGCCTCTAATCCCCCAAATCAAATGATGATCTAATTTATAAGACACTGATAATAAAAAATAACACTTTTGTTTTTTAAGAAAAAATATTCAACTAACATACAAATTGACTTACTATGAAGTCATCAGAATGGAACCCTGTTGTCAGTCAGAACTCTGTCACCAAGGGTTTATGAATCTGGCACAAGATAGACCCTTAGAAGTTCTGAATATTATTCTTGAGAAATCTTCTATATGCCGTATAGGCCAAACCTACTTCATTAATTTTTAACCCAAAAGGCAACTAAGACAGACAAACGAACTCTAATAGCCATCATCTCCTACCATAAAGCCCTACGGATTATTTGTCTACTGGTCTTGATCAGATTATTTATTGTGCTGTCAGCACTGATGGTGATCCAGCGCACAATGGGATTGTTCCATTATGATCTATAGGGTTTTCACTTTCCCCCCTAATTAGTCTGATAACTCTGCTGAAACCTGGTCACTATTACAACCACACAACTCCATTGACAGTCAAATGGTATGTGTGAAGCAGGCACATTGACTGGGAGCCAAACAGATTTGCCATATAGGAGGCAAAGATTCTACCACTGATCCACTACTGCTCCTCAATCAGGAACATTATTGAGCACAACTAAGATATAATTCAACAACAATGTGAACATACATTGAATGTAAACTATGGGGCCACAGAAGTAAACAAGACCATTCCTTCTGTACTTGAAGTCAAAGTCTAGCCAAGAAATTATTAACATTTTAAAGATTCTAGCCCCATCTAAAAAATTGGTGGAAATTATGAACCTTTCTTTGTGAGTGCTCACTTATAAACACATGTTGCATCTTGTTCCAGACTCCCAGGGAAGAAGACTTATGGGTAAATTTTCAATGAAAAATATAAGCTAACAATTGAGTAAATGCTGTCTTCATTCCTAATAACTCAATTCTATGAAAAGTATTTCACTCAAATCCTGCAAGATTTTAAAACAGAGTAAAAACCATAGACACTGAAACTATGTTGTAAAAAAAAGGATTGTAGAAGATTGTTTTCAGTAGCCTGGTTTAGTATTGTGTTAAACCTGGCGTGAATTGAGCATTTACTATGTTCAAGGTAGTCTCTTGCTCTCCATACAGGCAAAATCTCTTAAAATCCACATAGTGATGATGTGAAACAAATTACTTATTATTTATTAATATATACAGATGAGCTAATGGATATATGAAGGCACCATAAAAAATTCATAGAACATAGTGTCAAGATCAATAAGCATAACATACTCCACAAAGACAGTGTTTCACATCTTATTTTGGTGAGTAGTAACTGAGATCTTAAAAATTTGGAAGCAGTCATTTAATATCACCTATTAACCTCTCCCTGTTCAGAAGGGGGGAAAAGTCATGAAAATGGAAGACATATGGAAACAATTAGTCCAAATGAACTAATGTACCACATGAACATGAAATCGCCATGATATTATTGTCTGAGACCAGAAAACTAGATAATTTCAGGCTTGCTATCACTACCAACTTCTCTGAAAGGGATCACATTAAAAGATCCAGGAAAAAGTGAGAGATGTGAAGCAAAACAAAATTAGCATACTGGTTGGATAGAGACTGGTGGCACCATCAAGCCCTTAGCTATCTTTCTAGTCTGAAATTGAATTCAGACCAGAATTTTCTAGTGGAAGAATTTTCTGTAAAAAATGAGACCAAAAGAGGGACAGTAGCATTAGTGAGATATACAAACCTTAGAAAAGTCAATCCTTTCAGATCAAAAGGCTAGCATTTGTCTAAGAACAAAGTTCAGAGGGATTAGGAAAGAGGAGGAATAGAAACAAAAGACACGGGGGGGAATTGGGATATTTCATGTTACATTGAGGGGATTTCATGAATGGGATGAAGCCAATGGTGTGTAAATTACAGAATGAGAAACAAATGATCTGTTGTGTAAACATCTATTCAAATCACATTGAAAGGCATGGGAAAAGGCACAAAAAAGTTCATGGGAAAATGGAGGTAAAAGATAATGGAATTCTTTCAAACTTTTTGAACCTCTCTTATATATGTATAACATAATAATGTTAAGCATTTATTAACTCTTTTAAAAACAAGTTGCATCCTAGGAGTTAAAACTGTTTTGTTTTTGGATTCGGACTCACAGTGACCTTGTGAACTCACTGCCAACAATTCTGCCTCATAGTAGCTCTATAGGACAAGCTAGAACTGCCCCTATGGGAGTCTGACACTGGGACTCTTCATAGGAGTGGAAAGTCTCATCTTCTTCATGTGGAGTGGCTGGTGGACTAGAACTTCTCACCTTGCAGCTAGCAGCCCACTGAGACACAATGTACCCTTCCTATTGTAATAGCATCAAAAAGAAAATATTTAGGAATATTTTTAAAGCAAAACATTGTACAATGTAAACTACAAGAAATTCTTGAAATAAGTAAAATATTCATTTTTTAATAAAAAAGGAAATGTAAATCAAACCCATGGCCCTTGAGTCTATTCTGATTCATAGCAGCCTTGTATATAAGGTTTCTGAGGGTGTGAATCTCTAGGGGAGCAGTCTTATATTTCTCTCCTGAGCTTTCCATAGGTTTGAACAGACAACCACTCAGGAAATCAATATGACTATATTGTTAAGAGGGTAATTTTCCCAAAATTGATTTATGTGTTTAATATATTGCCTATCAAGTCCCAGCTGACCCCTCTTTTTAGAAGGGGTTTAAAAACTGGAAAAATTCACTGGAAATGAAAGGAAGCCAGGAGAATTAAAAGTATCTTCAAAAAGAACAAAGTTGAAGAATTCTCTTACTGATTTTAAAACTTACTACAAAGCTGTCATAATCAAGACAGAATGGCTCTGGCATTAGGATAAACATATAGATCAATGGAAGAGAAGTGTGAATCCAGAAATACATTCTTACATTTATTACCAACTGTATTTTGACAATATCTCAAGATAATGCAATGGAGAAAGTAGTCTTTGAAGTTATGCCAATGCAGGTTCATGTGGCAGCCCTGCCACATAAGTACTCAGAGTGATCTTGGCCAAGTGGCATGACCCATTAGACATCTTTTGCTCTCCAGTATTAGCCTCAAAAAATTAACACCAGTTTTCTTTCTCTCCCCCCACCCCCCGCTTCTCTTCACATATCCACTTACTTCATGAGCATCGCTGAATTCTGAGTTCTGTATATGTCTGAGTCCCTCTTTAGCAATAGGATTTGGCTGTGTCGTGGGGTGAGTGACAAGGAGCACTTGCAGCTTGAAGCTTGAGACATGGTTTTGGCTCCCTACCATTGGTCTTTGTTTCTTGACAGTCTCTGAGCATTGTGAGTCTGCCCCCTTCATTAAAGATGGAGACGGCAAGCAATTTCACATGAGCTTTGCTGTGAGAGCCATGTAAGACACTGGACATGACAAAATACTATCATGTATTACTCTATAGACCTCAGTTTATTGTCAACAGCTTTCAAATGCTATTCTAAGGTCTGCTGTGTGTATCAAGCTCAATCTATTTCCTACCTCTACATCACAAGCCCATAGACTGTAACGCATTGCATCACTACATACTATAGTAACTACTAAGTACATGTTTCTGCATTCTGTAGCTTGTTATCAAATTGCATGTAGAGGAATTCAATATTATTTTTCATTCCCTGCAACTTCCAAAGTCTGCAGAAAGCACAAAGCATTACCTTTTTTGCATTCTACATGATTATCAGTGGCTTTTTATCACATACAAAGAAGAATAAAGTTATGTTATAACCAAATATTCATCTGTGTACTAGAGTTATGTAAAGGTCACAAGAAATCTTGAACTGGAAAAGGCTCTTAAACAGTTGCTAACTGTATGTAAATATCCCCTTTGGGGCAATAGCTTAATTTTGAGCATTGTTCAAAAGATTTAGCACTTTAAATTATTAATAAGTTTCAGCTACAAAAAAGCCTTTCACTTGAAATTTAAGAAAGCCTGATCTGAACAAATGACACTGTGTCTTTAGCCTCCCTGGATGGTGGCAAAAAAAGAAGGAAAGGAGTAAAAGGTGTGATGAATTTTTCCCTTGGATCGAGGGTTTTGTGACTTTACCAACCCAAGAACTGGATCAGATGCAGTTCATTATTTATTTAGTTTGGTTTCCTCTTTTTTTAAAGAAAGATGACTACAACAGAGCAAGTTACACAGAACTAAAGGGAGCCACAAACTGTGACATAGACCTTTTCATTGCCACACACAGTGCAGACCCCTTTCACTCTCAGTGCTGACTTGCTCTGTTCAAATAAAGTCAACAGCCCATTGCAGTGGGTTCATTTGATAGAACCAACAAGATAATTGATGCCTGATTGGCCTTGTTGGGATCTTTTCAGAGAACATATCATGGAATATTTGAGCAAGCAAGGAAGAAAATAATGTCCAGTCTTTCTGTTTCTGTCTCTTCATTTTAATGGCAGCATTGACTCCTGGTATTTTTGGTAACCCACATGTATTAGATGTTTAAATTAATTAAAATGCCTGAGGCAGAGGATTAAGGAAATGGTCAAGTGAGTCTATCAGGATGCCATAATAAGGAACTTGTTCTTGGTTGGTATACTCATTGTGTCCCTCCTTCCGGTCCTATGACTGCAGGAAGGAGTAGCAGCTGCTCCTTGAAACATTATTATCCCTACATAACTATGTTCAGATTGCTGCGAATTTACCTAGTTCATTACACACTGCTTTCCCAGGCATTGCCTCACCCAATCCTCACGAAACTGCTACAACTCACAGAGTACCCAAATCACAGAAATGCTGGCAATCAGGGATATCAAACTGCTACCATAAACCACTTCACTAGTAGACAGAGAACCAAGGCTTGGATGCAATAAACAGAATCGCATGGCAAATTTAACTTGGATGTGGAGACTTGAGATTCAGAGAGTTTAAGTAGGATTGAGTGGGTTAAATACACATTCAACTACTACCTAAAAGCAAATTGAACTCATTTAAGACAACACAGAGGGCTGAGCCCCGGTGGTGTAGTGGTTGTGCGCGGGACTGCGGCCCACTGGGATGGAGGTTCAATTCCGGCTCCCAGGAGCAAAGGCTGGGACTCCTACTCCCACCACCTGAGGGCAGTGATGCCTAAAATTAAAAAAAAAAAAAGATAACACAGAAAAGTCTGATTTTCTGATTTCAAAAGATCACAACCTTCAAAAATTGCCATCAAGCAGTTCTCTGTATTCATGTAATCACCATTAGTTGAAATTGACTCAGCTGCAACTGGTTTTAATGGTACTGAACAGGTGTGGATATAGGATCATCTGTATAGGATACTTGGGACTGGATCAAAGTCAGAGGGAGCATCACTAGGTGCAGAGGGAACAGTCAGAGCGCATCACAAATACTCTGTGTCCCATGGATTTCTTTCCTGTCTTCTCTTGGATGATCCTTGCTTTCTGAATATCTTCTTTCTCTTTCCAGTTCATAAATGTGCTCCTCTGGCTGCTTAGGTCCCCTCAACATCCACAAAGCACTGGCTATGAGATTACTGAATTCATAAACTGAGGCTTGATCTTAAATGGCACATCATTTAAAGCTTACTGCAGTTTGGTTTTGGGGACTGTGTGTATGTGTTGTGTGTGTGTGTGTGAAGAAGGATTCCTCCAAAAAGACTTACTGCTTTCAGGGATAAAGGGAAACAGCAGTTTTCACCCTTTCATGCTCCTGGTCTACAGACCTGAAGACACTACTAAGCGTGACCCAGTGAGAATAAGGCTAACACAGGTTAAAGACCAAGAGCAATATGATACTGAGACACACTTAGGCATTGTTTTAGTCAGCATTCCCTTTCTGTTCTTTTGGTAACAATATCTGTGTTAGTCCGGGTAGACTAGAGGAACAAATTCAAGGACATGCATATCGATATAAAGAAAGGGTTTATTTACAAAAGGAATGGGATATGGAGAAAGCATCCCAGCCCAGTCCGGTCCAAAGTCATAAGTCCAATATTAAGCCATATGCCCGAAATCAGTCTATAAAGTCTTCTTCCGACTCATGAAGTCACAGGTCAGTGAATGCAGAATCCCAGTGCTGGCAGGGCACCTCACCTCCAGGGCTCAGGGTCCATCAACATCAGAAGGAACTCATCGCTGGCAGAGGTCTCCATCTGGCCGCCCCAGATTCAGAGGTCTGGCTCCATTAGAGCAAAGCTGTATGGTCTCTCCTCCAGCTCCTCCAGCTTCTCAAACACTGCCAGCTTGTCTTGTCCATGATTAATCGTCTCTGAAATTAATTCCCAACAACTGGGGAAGATAGTTTCTCATCTTCACGAGGGAAATATCGCGAGATTTCCCAGGAGTCTCAGCTGAAGGCCATGCCCACATAGAGGCCTCATTGGCTACTCAATGGCTATCTCCAGATTAACAGGCAAGACTCCACCCCTACATTTCAATCATAAAATTAACATAAGCACATGACTGCCACAATACCCAAATTTTCTTCCATGAAGACTAATTCCTTTCCTTTCAAATATCAGATGGACTTAACAATAACCCCAGTTCCAGGAGTATGTCTGGGATTCTTTCTTGGTCAATTAGAACTCACTATTACCTAGCAAAGGTGACTGACTTGGAGTAGGCATCTGGCCCAAACCAAGATTCCTGTCAGTGTCAACCTTAGTACTTCTACTTGCATGATATGGAAGATGTTTCTTATTGCCCTTATAATGAAAATATAAATCTGGAACTTCTGTAAGGTCCAAGATTGCCTTGAAGAATGAAACTAAGGAGAACTGAGAAGCAGAGAGAGAGAGAAAGAGAGAGAGAGAGAGAGCTAATTTTGCTATGTTTGAGCACAGAGTTGCAGCCACCGCCAGTCTGTCAGTTGAAGCTTCTATAAGTTATGACACTGAGTAGATTCTGGCAGACCTTCCAAACTAAGACACGCTGGGAAGAAAGGTTTAGCAATCTATTTATGAAAGTCAATGAATGAAAATTTTATGGATCGTCCCCAGTTAGACCCCGCCCCCCCGCCCCCACTTGCCTGCCTTCTCCAGCCGCCGCCTTTCCCAAGACGTTTCCACCAAGGAAAAGGAATCATATTGTATGCCCGCTATCCAGAACCTGCCTTCTTTTGACCCCTTTGCTGATGCAAGTCAGGGTGATGACCTGCTGCTGCGGGAACAGAGGATTCTATCCATATAAGAATTCAGCAGCACAAAGACAGGAAAACCCTAACCACTGTCGAAGGGATTGCTGATGATGACAAGAAGAAACTAGTGAAGGCGTTTAAGGAGAAACTTGCCTGCAATGATACTGTGATTAAGCATCCAGAATACGGGGAAGTGATTCAGCCCCAGGGTGACCAGCGCAAGCACATAGGCCAGCTCCTCGTAGAGACTGGACTGGCTAAGGACGACCAGCAGAAGGGTCATGGGTTTTAAGTGCTTGTGGCTCACGAGCTTAAGTGAGGATTGCTTTGCAATGAGTAGTAAAATTCCCTCTGTCCCTTGTCACAAGCTTGTATGATGTAACCATTTGGGGTCCACTTTTAACTTGGACTAGTGTAACTCCTTCAAGTAATAAACTGAAAAGAGCCACACAAAAAAAAGAAAGTCAGTCAATGAAAATTTTATGGATCACAAGGATGTGTCTCAGGGATGTCACAAGACTGGGCAGTGTTTTATTCCCTTGTTAGTGGGGTCATCAGAAGTCAGGAGCTGACTTGGCAGTTCACAATAATAGGAAATAGTAGTTAAATCAAGAAAATGCAATTGAAGACAGCATATTTTTATTTCAATTTGGTACACAGTGATATTTTTATGATTACCTTTGCACTTCAAGAACCAAACTCAGGACTTGCTCATTGATTCATTCCTGTTCATCTTGTCAATTCAGGAGCTCTTCAGAGGCCCCAGAGGAGGGTTAGTCCTTGGTGCTCTTCTAATAAGAATAATTTTGTGAACACATCAATGAAGGTAAAGAAAACTTCTTTTCATGTCTATGGATGTTGCTAGAATAGAGGAAGGAACAACGTGGGCGGGAAAATGCCAGTCCCAAAAGCTTTCAATAGGGTATGGTGATGAAAACCCTTAGAGTGCAATGCAATAATGATAATAGGGGAGGGGACTGCTGTTGTAAGGTGCTGTTGAGCTGGTTCCAACTCAAAACAACCACATGTACAATAGAGTGAAAGACTGCCTGGTCCTGAGCCCTCCTCACAATCGATCACAATCGATCTGTGCCCGAGCCTGTGGGTGTAGCTTTCTGTCTATGCGTCTCACTGAGGGTCTTCCTTTGTCTTCTGCCCTTCCACTTTGCCAGACATGAGAGCCTTCTCCAGAGAAAGTGAGCATCTGCACTCTGAATTCATTTACTATATACACATGAGATGAAAGAGTGAGGTATTGGAAACAGCCCTTGTGAAACACATCAGTGTATTTTAGATCTCATAGCTAGAATAAATTTTAGGTTGAATTAACAGAAATAGAGTATTTAGGGGCAAAGGATCCCATTCGAGGTTGTCCTTGTGAGGCCTCATTTAAGACGAGATTGCCTTGGCTTCCAGGGTTTCACAAGTTTTCTACCTTCGACACGGTGCAGTCCTATCATATTTCTTTTTTTCAGAAGAATTTTATTGGCTGGCACATAATCTATATATTATACAATTCAATAGTTCAGTCATATCAAGAAGAGTTGTATAATCATTACCACAATCCATTTTGGAACATTTCCTCTTTCTTATTTAAAAAATTGTTTATTAAGGGTATTAGTAATATGATTTTCTTTTCTTCTTTTGTCATTAGTTTTATTGGAATATAATTCACATGTCATACAGATCAAAAGTTCAGTCACATTGAGAAAAGTCACATCAATCATCACCACCAGCAGTTTTAGAACAATTTCTTCATTCTTGTACTCACTCTTGTACTATTACCTTCTGATTTTTCCCCAACCTCCCCATCCATATCTACTAAGGAACCATTAACTGGGTTACTATCTCCATAGATTTACCTATCCTTGATTTAATAAACAGAAAAATATTTAAAAACAAACAAAATACTAACAAAAGCAATTAAGTAAAAGAAAGAAAATGCCTCAATAACAAAGAAAGCAGGAATTTTAAAAACTACAGCAAATTTAATGGATCATAAAGGAGATCAAATGATAGGATGCTTAACTTCCTCTATAACAATCTACATTCCTGTGCTTTCTGCATGTTAGCAAGGCTATTCATAATCCTAATCCATGGTAGAAGACATTTGCCAGGACTTTAAAAAGGGGCAAAGGGGAGAGTAAATGGTAAGATTTTACATTCGGACCTAACTATGCTGCCATAATTCTTTATAATGCTCTCTGCCTGATAACAGAATTATTAACATTCCTCAACTACGAACAGAGGAGATTCACCATGTGGAGACCCACCAAATGGATTTTGGGGTTTTTGAATTCTTTAAACAATGTCTTCCTTTAGATTTGGATTATTATTTACAATACTTGGATCACATAGACTGGAGTGCTTCTTCCATGTGGACTTAGTTGCTCACTTTGATGGCTGCTTCTTTGAAAACAAAGCTTTATGTTTTTAATCATTTTATTGGGAGCTCATACAACGCTTATCACAATCCATCCATCCATCCACCCATCCATCACGTCAAGCACATTTGTTCTTTTGTTGCCATCATCATTCTCAAAACATTTACGTTCTACTTTAGCCCTTAATATAAGCTCCTCATTTTTCCCCATCCAGGCCCCCAGTATTAGTTCCCTACATTTCTCTTCCTCCCCCCTCCCCTTTGAACCCTTAGTAATTTACAAATTGTTATTATTTTCATACTGTACACTGTCCAATGTGTCCCAACACTCACTTCCCTATTGTCCATATCCCAGAGAGGAGGCTATGTGTAGATCTCTGAAGTTGGTGCTCCCTTTCTATTCCACCATCCCTCCACCCTTCTGGTATTACCACTCCTATTACTAGCCTAGAGGCATCATTTATCCTAAATTTCCCATGTTTCCAACTTCACTGTACATCTCCTGGTCTAGCTGGATTTATGTGGTAGAATTGGGGTCATGAAAGTGGGTGGGAGGCAGCATTTGGGAACTAGAGGAAGGTTGCATATTTCATTGCTACTACCCTGTATCTTAAGTGGCTCATCTCCTCCTTGAAACCCCACTGCAAGAGGATGTCACTTCACCTATTGATGGGCTTTGGGTCCCCAATCTGTACTTCCCCTCATTAATAATAATATAATTTTAGCTCTTTGATGCCTGACACCAGATCCCTTCACCACCTCATGATCACACAGGCTGGTCTGCTTCTTCTGTGTGGGCTTTATTGCTTCTGAGCTGAATGGCTGCTTGTTTACTCAAGCCTTTAAGACCCCAGATGGTTTATCTTTTGGTAGCCAGGCACCATCAGCTTTCTTCACCACATTAGCTTATGCACACATTTGTCCTCAGCAATCATATCAGGAAAGTGAGCATGATAGTAGGACAAGAGGGAAGCAAGTGGAAATAGAGGAAGGAACTGGGAGATAATGGGCATTTATAGAGGTTCAAATACAGGTATGTACATAGATGCATATATTTATAAGTGATGATGGGGAAATAGTAAGGCATACTTCTAGGGTTAGTAGTAGGACAACAGATGGGCATTGGACTTCTACTCGCGTACTTCCTCGGTGCAAGAACACTTTGTTCTATTAAATTGTCATTCCAAGATGCTCACCTTTCTGACAAGATCACTGACGACAAATGTGTGCATAAGCAAAGGTGGTGAAGAAAGCTGATGGTGCCCGGCTATCAAAAGATGTAGCGTCTGGGGTCTTAAAGGCTTGAAAGTAAACAAGCCGTC
Organism: Nesogale talazaci; assembly: GCA_004026705.1. Taxonomy (NCBI): domain Eukaryota; kingdom Metazoa; phylum Chordata; class Mammalia; order Afrosoricida; family Tenrecidae; genus Nesogale; species Nesogale talazaci. Next base: position 40,573 of record PVJH01006705.1, read on the forward strand.
ATCTAGCTTAGAAGCAACAAAGCCCACATGGAAGATTTAGCACACCAGTCCATGGGATCACGAGGTATCAAAGGGATTAGATATCAGGCTTCAAGAACTAAAAAGCAGAACATCACCACACTTTTTTATAGCACCCATATCTTTAGTGTTTTCTTCACAAGGGCAAGCAACAAGGAGGTCCATGTCACAAGAGCTAATTGTTGTTAGATTGGGGCATCACTTCTTCTGCCATCAAATCAATGCTGATTTATAGAAACCCTGGTAGGGTCAAATATAACTCTTCTATAAATCACAATATATGAATTGTTGGCTTGTACAGATTAAACTCTTAAGTGACTGGACACTATTTACATAAACAGCATGGGTTGGTGATAGGGAAACTCTTCCAATAATATTCATTCACAGCAATAAAGCCATTCATATATTAATACATGTCATAATGGAGCAAGGAGGGCATTAGAATAGAAAGTACAATGTGGTACCTGTCCACCATTCTTTGAGCACCCTCCAGGCAAGTGATTTGAACTAAAGTTCAATGTCAACCATTTCTGTACACTCACTTATATTCTTCTCACACTAGGGAGGTTCAGTCTTGAGTTTAATGGCTACAAGTGAATTTCAGGTAAATCCCACTTCACCTAGTGGAATTTCCTCATGAGCTATTTCTGGTATAGCCTGTAAAGGATGTTGTGCATCTTGAAAGAACAAGTCTAAAGTTCCAATAGTCTGTGACACATGTTCTGCATCACCAAGGTCTACTTAAAAACTAAATCAGAAGTGTCCAATTAAGAACCTAATGCCAGGTATATTCTTCCATTGGATTCCACATATGTACTTTTAAGTGGTTTTCTCTTTCTTTCTTTTTTTCCTGTTGGGAAGTTGCTCCTCCCTGTTTTCTTACTGGCAGAGATGTAATTGCTTTCTCTGAGATAATGCGTTCTTTATTGTACTTATTGTTATTAGCTTCACATTTCCCTCTAACCTCCCATGCCATACCCACAAGAAACTACTAATTCCATTATTGTTTCTAAAGATTTACCCATTCCAGATTTCATACACAGAAAAACATGAAAAAACAATAACAAAAATAACACAGAGAAAAGCCTTGATCAAAAAGAAAGTCCTTTCAAAATGCTCAAAGAGAAGACCAAATGACAAGGGACTAAACTTTAAGCCATCTACATCTGTCATAATTTACTTCCCAATGTTCTCTGCATGATAGTAGGCACTTCACATTCCTTATAGATCATCCAAAGGGATTTACCAGAAGCTTGATCCATGAGTATTCCCACTTAGCTTCTTAAAATGCTGACACAGTTCTTAAATGGGTCAAAAGGAAGCTTGAATAAGATATTGCATTTTGACATTACGATGGCTACCATAATTGCCTTTACAGTGCTCTCTGCCTGATAGCAAGATTATTCATATCCCTTGACAATGGTCAGATAGGATTCACCTGAGGCTTAATCTATATGTGGAACTTACAAATGGATTCTGGACTCCTGTCATCCACAGCCTTCTACAAACCAGATATCTAAACTTTAAGTTATATTATATCCAACATAATTCCTTCTGGATTTTGATTTTACTATGTGTAATCTTTGGATAACACAGACTGGTATGCTTCTTCCATGTGGAATTATTTGATGCCTCACTTAGATGGTGACATGTTTTAAAACAAGCTTTTAAAATCCCAGATGCTATTCTTTCTGATAACTGGGCACCATCTGTGATAACTGGGCACCATCTGATTTCTTTACCACCCTTTGCTATAGTGCTCACTTTTTCAGTGAAAGCAGGCATCAAGTGGGTTACTACCACATGTCTATTGCTCCTGTTAGGGGAAAAATAATTGCTTTTCTTCTCTGATAGGTTTCTGCCTTACCTGGGTTCAATTTTCAAAGGCTTTCCTCTATGTGTGTATTTCAAAAAGATCATGAAAATCTCCACTGTATTTTAATCCAGTTATTCCCTAAATATTTTTAATCCTTTCACACACACACACACCATTACATTGATCTGGAACTGCCAGAAATTCAAGCTAAATGCAGAAGAAGGCATGTAATGAGGAGTATCGTTTCTGAGATTAGATAGATCTTGGCTAGAAGCAGGCATCGATTCTGACTCCTAGTGACTTTATATAGGATTTCTGAGACTGCAGATCTTTAGGGGAGCAACTAACCTCAATAGCCACCCACCCCCACCCCCACCTACTTCTCAGAACAGCTGGTGGGTTTGAGGCATCATCTTTGGTCAAAAGTTCAACATTTACCCAAAAGTGCCGCCAATGAGTGCATGCACTCTCACACACACACACACGAGGTGCTTTTTTTCTTTCTCTTTGGAGAATTGGTGTACATAATTATGGGGGCTAGCAATTTCCAAATTCTTAGGCCAGATAATGGGCTAGAGAGAGCCAGACATAGGTTTACTTTTATTTCATTGACTAAGCAAAAGCATATAATTGTGTGGATCTTATATAAATTATAGATAACATTTCAAAGAATGGGAATTCCAGATTACTTCATTTTGTTCATGTGGAATTTTTACACAAGTCAAGAGGCAGTCATTAAATACAATATGCATTACTATATGGTTAAAAGCAGGAAAGGTGTTTGTTAGGGTTGTACATTTTTCCATACTTCTTCAGTCTTTATTCTGAACAAATAATTTGAGAAACTTGACTATATGAAGAAAATACTGTGTAGGATTATAGAAAGACTCATTATGGAGATAGCACAGTTCCGCTTGTGGAAAACTTGAGGCACTTGCGGAAGAAGATCAAGGATTATGGCCTTGATTCCAACTCAATGTAAAGAAAACAGGAATTCCTACAACTGAACCAAAAAGCAACATCAGGATAAACAGAGAAAATATTGAAGTTATCAAGGATTTCATTTTCCTGGGATCCACAATACATACTCATGGAAACAGTAATCAAAAAATAAAATCAAATAATCAAATCAGCTAGTAAAAGACCTCTTTAAATTGTCAAAGAGAAAAGATATCATTTTGAAAACTAAGTGCTTCTGACTTCAGTCATGGTATTTTCAATCAGCTCTTATGCAAATGAAAACTGGACATTAAATAAGGAAAATCATAATTCAAATGGTTCATTTGAATGATGGCATTTATGATGTATGTTGAATATACTCTGTCCCAGGAACAAATAAATATGTCTTGCAGAAATGGCAGTCAAAGTACTTTTTGGAAGTGAGAATAGCAAGATGACTCCTCATGTATTTTGGACACATATCCAGGTGAGGCTAATCCTTGCATAAGGACAGCAGACTTAGTAAATTAGAGGGTCAATAAAAAAGAGGATGGCCCTAGACAAGGTGATTGTCACAGTGGCTGTGACAACGGACTCAAACATAAAAATTATGATCACTCACCGCTTCACTCTCTTGCACATAAGATCACTATGAGTGCACCTAAAAACAACATGTATATTTCTATATTTGTTATATAGACATGGTTGTTATGTCTCTATATGCCAAAAACCAAACTCTCGGCTATCATGTGAATTCTTACTCAGTGCAACACTATGTAGGGTTTCTGAGGCTATACTTTTTTACAGGAGCAAAAATCCTCAACCTTCTCCCACAGAGCAGCTGATGGGTTCGAACCACTGACCTTGTGGTTAATAGCCCAATACTTACCCAACAGTGTCACCAGGGTTCCCAGTATGTGTTTACACAAATACATATGGAGAGAAGAAAGGTTTTTTTGAATAGTACACACAATTATGGAGGCTAGTAAGTTCCCAATCCACAAGTCAGACAATAGAAATTTCATCAATCTTGTCTTGAAATAGTCACCTTCTACAAACTTTAGGCTTTTCTTTTACAAACTCAACTGCTTGGTTGAGGCCCTTCCACATTATGCAGGATAGTCCGCTTAGCTTAAGTGTTACTGATTTCAATACTAATCACATGCAAATAGCTTCATAGCAACATCCAGGTTGATATTTTACCAAATAATTGGGTACCATAGGATAGCCAAACTGACAAAAATTAACCATCAACAAGACTGTTAAGTAAAAGAGGAACTTTTATGCAAACATATCTTTAAATATTGTCTGCAACCCAGGGTTTAGAATTAGCACCAGGAAGTAAAAGACTTTCTTATATATTTTGAGTCAAAGCAAAACAGTCATTCTTATGGCCACCCACAGTTGCAGCTGCTGTATTAGAAGGAAACATGTTCTTCACCATTGGAGGTTTTTCAGCACACACAGGACAACAAGTTAGTTGGGGATTTTCCAAGGCTGTGACTCATTGACTGAATAATAGAAAGTATACCAAGATTTCTTCTGCCTCTGCACATCTGGGTCTTCCATGACAGGTATTTAGGAAGACCCAAGGTGGGAAGAGGAGATAGAAACATGAGAGAGAGAGAGAGAGAGAGAGAGAGAGAGGAAATCCACAGTTTTTAGCAACAAAGTGGAGGAGGAAGCAGAATGAAATTGATCTCCAAAGATCTTGTGTCATTGGTGATCTTTGAGATAGCAACAGGGCATTTTTCTTCATTGCAAAGAATGTCACTCCAGTTATCTCACAGGGCTTTACAATGATATGGAAACCCACTTTCAAAATCTAGCATCCATTGAAGGTACACATTAATAACACATCAAAGAACACACATTACATGAGTCATATCCCATTGCAGAAGAATGCCAGATTACAACAATATCAAGAAGCACGCTATAATTAAGCTACCACTGATGACTTAGAAAACTATGCTGGAATCACCATGGACATCACAGAAATGCAGATGAATAAGTTCTGATAAATCTGCTAATTTAGGATCACATCATCGTACAGCAGCATTGAGTCAGGTTTAATCCTAACTTTGCCATGCATTGTTCTTGGTTGCTATAGAGTTGATGGCTACCCATAGCAACCTCATGTGTTCAGGTAAGAACTTCTGCATGGAGTTTTCAAGGCTTTGACCTTTAAAAAGCCAGTCACCAGCTCTGACCTCCAGGCAAAGTTTTTCCTGTTTTACATACAGGAGTCAAAGCCAAATGAACAGAACTAACATCTTCAAGGCATAAGGAGATGAATGAAAGGCCCTATTAAAAATGTGTTTTTCCTAAACAAGGCATGTGTTTCCTAAACAGAACCCATGTCTTTGAGGATAGTTGAAGGTCAGATGATGCCTCATGTGTCTGAGACAATGGTCTAAGTCACACTGAAAAGACACAAGACTCAACTTAGTCATTCTATCAGGCAAAGAGTGAATCAAACAGATGACAGTCTCCTCACTTCAGATGGAAGTTCATCCAATCAACCACTCATGCCATATAATTACCATGTCAAAGAAGCAATCACATTTCAGCTTCCAGAAAGCTGGAACGGCCCAGTGGAACTAAATATTTGACAAGTGTGAAGCTAATGAGAGTACCGGCTATATGATTTTTGACATTAACTGTGGTCAGACACGGGAAACACATGCCCAGGAGAGCTCTGAGATAGCCTAATACAATCTGGATGTTGACTTTGTGCAGTGTTCTGCATGAATTCTCTAAATTAACATCCCAAGGGCTCCCACAGAAGCTCTCATTTTTATATATCAGGAAACAGAGTCAGCAAGGCTAGGTACTTACTTGTTCAAGGCTTCATTGGTTTATATCCTCCAGGTAGATGGAAGAAGAAGCCCTGGGTCTCCTACTTCTGTCTACAGCAGCTGTTCTCAACCTTGGAGATCAAACAACCCTTTCACAGGGGTCACCCTATTTATAACAGAAGCAAAATTACAATTATAAAGTAGCAACAAAAATAATTTTATGGTTGAGTGGTCACCACAACATGAGGAACTGTATTAAAGAGAAGGTTGAGAGCCACTGGTCTACAGCAATGTCTAGATGGCTAGTTTCCAGAGAGTTGTCAAGACACTTAAAGGCTGCCAGTGTTCTGAAAGCTCCTGAGTTTCACTGTCCTTTTTGTGAACAAGGGATTGGATATCTGTGGCATGATACTGCCAACCTGCCATTTCACCAGTGAGCAGCCCAGGTTGTCCCACAGAGCTCATGATGGACAAAGGATCTGAATCCAAGCCTCATCATCATCTTTTGTTATTTGTGTTTTCATGTATATGTATATGTGTCTATATTTTCTTACTCTCTTCAAACCCTTGTGACCTGCACACAAATTAAATTGCTAGGGTGAACTTAGGAGAGAATAGTTTATCCATTGTGAGACAATAGGAATCGTAGCATGAAGCAAGGAATTAACATGCTCAATCACTAATTGAAAAGTAGATGATTCAAGTCAACAAGAAGCAATTTAGAAGAAGATCCTAGTGATCACTTCCAAAAATTAGTCATTGAAAACCCTGTGGAGGACTGGTCTAAGCTGACATTTGTACTCTTTCCATAAATCAGAATCAACAGCAATTTGTAAGTCAATAATAGTCTAAAGCAGTTATTAGAGTTCTGAGCATGAAATCAAAGAGTGATTTTGAGTACTTAGTAGGAAACCTATTACATAGTATGCTCTCCATAAACATTGCTTGGGTGTTCTCTTGTCTATTTATTTCTTCTGATTCTTGCAAAACATCTTTCCAGTTCTCTGAGCCTCCAGTACAATTTGTGTTCCCCAGGGCCCTCCCCATGGAGCACTTCCCAATCCTCTTTAGCTGTCTTTCATCCACTGAGACCCTGAGGAGCAGAAGTCTTGCTCTTAATATCTCCAGATGCTAGACTCTATTGATGGCTCTCTCTTGATCACAGCAATGAACTTATCAAGAGAACAGCCATGAGGGAAGTGGAAAAGGGTAGGAGGAAGGAGGTAGGTGCACAGAAGTCTGGCCAGGGCTGGGGCCATCCATCTTGACATTTACAAGGCTGTCTTCACTAACTTTTGGGAAGAACAATAGCTATTTAAATTGAATTTTTTTAATATGCTGCAGGGTAAAATTCTGGGGGCAGTTAAGGCTAGTGAAATTTCTTATTAAGATAAAAACGGAAAAAATTAAGTTAATCCTGTGAATAAGCTCTCATGAGAGGGAAAAAAATGGAATCTTCTGAGTGAATGGGCACTGTTGGGCTTTGTGTGCCCAAAACCTTAAGTAATGGAGGTAAAAGAGATCCAACTTGGGAAAATGGGTGAGCAGGCACCATGAATCTTTCTCCGGCATCTGAATTGCTCACTTTTATTGAAATGTAATCAAATTAATTCTAAGTGTGGATTATTAATTCATCATGATGTGTGAATAATTCATTGTGAAAGTAGCCATATAGCATTTTCATGTTTCAGAACTCATTCCCTCTCTTATGCCTGCTGTGGGAGAGATGCGAAGGCAGTCCCCCACTGCCTGCCTGAGGGTTTCCTGGATCATGCCCATGAACACCCACTCCTCAAGGATGTTGGAGGCCTGTCCGAGCCTGACACTCATGTAGAGACCTGCATAGTCAGGCTGTTTCTAAATGATCAGAGGGACTCGCTCACCAGGTTTTCTACCATTCCATGTTATAAAATAGATTTATTTTCCTTTCCAACCTCTACTGTTGACTATATTTTGGTACCCCAAGAGTCTCTGGAGGGAATTTCAGCAATCTTGTACCTCCTAAGCTCCCCAACACCTTTTACAGACATTTCTGGTGTAAGAAACTTTTCTACACGCTTCTTGAAAAATAGTGCAGGAGGCTTTCCCACCCAACATCCTGCAAAGACTCAGGAGCTGAAGTCCTGAATGAACATCAAGAATGATTTTGAGAAGCTCATCTCTTGAACACCACTGGATCAAATGAAGAGCATGGACCATGCTCCGTCACATCTGTGTGGCCCTTGGACTGAGAGGCATTCTGTACATGCATTCTCATCTGAATGGTGAGCTTAGAAAGAACCTTGAGATGTAAAAGTCACTTTTATTTGATATGCATATGGGAAAAATGAGACTCTGAGAAGAGATTAAATGTAGTCACTCTAATCTAGCATCCAAATGGTTATGGAATCTGCCTAATGTCCAGTCCACGGTGCCACCAGAACAGCAATGTATCCACATTGTTGTTGTGGTGGTTGTTAAGTGCCATTGTGCTGGCTCAGACTCAAAACACTGCCCAGTCCTGCACTATACGCACAAGCGTTGTGTTTGAGATCCCTGTTAAGGGTCTCCCTCGTTTTGTTGCTGCTCTGCTCTACTAAGCATGAGGTCCTTTCCCAGGGACTGACTTCTCTTGAGAACATGTTCAGAACACGTGCGACAAAGCCTTGCCTCGCACTCTCCCAAGGAGCATGCTGGCTCTACCTTCACTGAAGCAGACTTGTTTATTCTTCTGCCAGGCCGGGATATTTTTAATGTTCTTTGCCAACATTTTACTTCAAGTGAATCCATTCTTGTCTGGTCTTCTTGACTCCTTGTCTCGCTTTCATATGCAGACAAGGTGATTGAAAGCACTGTGGCTTTGGGTTTGGTGTTCCTTAAACATCTTTGCTCTTTGACATCCTCAAAAGGTCTAGTGAATCAGAGTTGCCTACTGAAGTTATGTGGTTTGATTTCTTGACTACTGCTTTCATGAGCATTGATTGTGAATACCAATGAAAGGAAATGCTTGACAAATACAATTTTTTTTCTCTTTGTATCCTAATGCTAATTATTGCTGCAGTTGTGAGGGGTTTTTTTGCCTTTACACTGAGTTGTAACCCATATTTAGAGCAACAATCTTTGATTTTTTTCAGCAAGTGTTTCACATTCTCCTCATTTCCAGCAAGTACTATTATGTCATCAGCATCATATCATAGGTTGTTCATTTGTTTTCATCCAATGTTGATTCAGCATCCTTCTTGATATAGTTCATATAGACAGGGAGTCAGCAAAAAAGAGGAATACCTGAAAGAAGATTCATTGACACAGTGACTACAACAATGGACTCAAATACAATAGCAATTAGAAGGATGATATATAACTGGGCAGTGATTTGTTCTGTTGTACAGTGAGTCAGAATCAACTGAAAAACATCTAACAAAGCAACATGTTAAGACAAATAAGGAACTCATTTCTCACTTATTTCACAAGTTAGACTATTCCTAATGACCGTGTTTGACAAAAAAAAAGTCAAGTTCATTGCTGTTAAGTTGATTCTGACTCATAATGATGTTTTGTTTAACAGGCAAGTGCTTTACCACTATATCCAGGAATCTTTAGGGCAAAAATACACACACCCCAAAATGTATGAGATAATTTCAGTTATGAATCTACATATAGATAATTTTAATAAATATTATGCCAAATCCCAGTACCATATTCATAAAATAATGCATTGTGATTAGATAGAATATACTTTGGGAATTCAGTAGGTTTAAATCTATTAATGTAATTTATTGACCTAATAGTAAGAGAAACCATGAATGCATATTTGTAATCCTATTAAAAAGAATCTCTGGGTGGTACAAAGGGATAAGCACTGAACTAATAACCAAAACATTGACAGTTTAAGCCCACTCTGAGGTGCCCCTGAAGATCTGACAACTGCTTCTAAAAGATCAGAGCTTTGGAAGCCTTATTGAGTACAATTCTATTCTGACACACATTGGGTTACCATGAAGTAGAATAAACAGCAACAACAATCTTATTAAAATATATTAATATGAAATACTGACAATTGATATAAAAAATTGCCAATAAAGCATGTTCTGTCCTTCAAGAGACACCACTGAGAAAATGAAAAGATAGCCCAAACACTGGAAGAAAATATTTGCCAATCCTGGGCCTGATAAAGGATTTGGATCCAGAATATATAAATATAAAGGACTTATGCAACTCATTAAGACAGCAAATATTTGTCTACAAAATGAGCACATGATTTTAGTAGACAGACCCCATCACTCAGGAAGGTCCTGAAACTCCCCGCCCTGTTGTTGTTACTGTGGGGAGGCACCATGGAGTTCGTTCCAACCCACAGCCACCCTGTGGGTCAGGGAAAGCAAGGCTCCCCAGTCCTGTGCCATCACACCAATTAATGATTACGGTACAGAACAATTCTGCTCCTGTGTATCTACCCAAATGAAACAAAAGCACATCAATCCAAAAATGTGTACACAAATATCAGTATCAGCATAATTCATAAGAGACAGAAACCAGAAACAACCTGTTATGGATTGAATGTTTTTCCAAAAATATATATATCGATTGAACTTCTAACAAGTAAGTGTGACCTTGTTGGGAAAAATAGGTGTAAAGTATGTGTGTGTGTGTGAGTGCGTGCAAGTGCTATCTGGTAACTTAATGAAGTCTCATCATAGTAGAGTGAATCTTAATCCTAATCCCTTCTGAGTGATAGTTTATAAAAGAAAAGGACAAAGAAATAGAATTGAAGTGTCATATATAGAGAAAAGACAACATGATCATCTATCTATAATGAATGTCAAGAAATTCTCAGGGTTTTAAAAAGCTGAAAGAGGGAATGAAGATTCCTTCCCTATAGCCAGCAATGAGAAACAACATACCCTGAGTTCAAATATCAAGCCTCCAAGCTACGAGGATATAAATTTCTATTATTAAAGTCAGTCACTTTGTGGTATCTTGTTTTGGCAGCTTTGACACAGGAAGACACAATCCAAATGCCTACCATAAAAGATAAATAAGCATACACAATTATAAGATGAAATATTTCAACAATAATTTTTAAAAGAGTGAGTTGCTACCACAACAATGTGGTAGCCTCAAAAATCTTACCCTAAATGGAAAATACCAGACATAAAAGACTATATGTCATAGAGTTCCATCTATGTGAAATGTCTAGAAAAGGCAAAGAAAGGAAAGCAGTGTTGGATGAGGATTTAGGATGGAATGAGAGATTGACTCTAAAGGAGCATAAGAGGACATTTTGGAATTGTAGCATGTTCTAAAACTTGATTGGGATGATAAGTTGACAACTGAATAAATTCAGTTTCATTCAACTATAGACTATATGTTAATTTCTCAGTATATATTATAACCCAATAAAGTTGCTTCTAAAAATCTTTGAAAAAACATGCAACAAACTAGCAAATTGATATATTCAAGTGATAGAATTAAAGATTATTTATCTCTCTTATTTTTTAGTTGTTCCTACTTTTTTCTCTCCATAAGCACACCCTACATTTGTAATATTAAAAATTCTCCAATAAAATATTGTGAGAATATGAAATACTGTTTTTTTGCGTGGTTCCTGGCACAGAGAAAGTAGTTGATTAATGAAGGTTTCATCAATTCCTTTTTCTCAGGGCCATATCCAGTCATCTGTCCAGATATCTTCTCTATGTTTTAGAGCCCAGGGATGTTCAACCCCCCTGATTGACTGACCAAGGCCAGTGTCAGTTTCCTTCAGTGTCCACATTAGGGAGCAGAATATATGGTCACTAGGTTTTCATGAGAGACAAATTTGATATATGTCAAAAATAATGTGACTCAAATACTATCAAAACAAAATATTTATCAAGTGCATTTATGTGAATGTCACCAGATTTGGAGTAGAATGTGTGAAACTTCACTCTTGGAAATATCTTTGAATTTAAAAAACTAATTACAATAGTCATTTCATAGGACAAGTTTCCAATATGCTAGGACAATTCCAGACAACCTATAAGGCATATATCCCCAGTAGACTCCTGTGAGGGATGGTAAAAGCAACTTGTCCAGAAGTAGGCTCATCGTTGGACCTACTCCCTGTGCCAGTCTGAATAGGTCTCTGTTGTCATAACCAGTTTAGACTCATTGAAAATACCATGGGATGCTAAAAGTGCAAACTATCTGTTTTGGAAAAATGTATGGCCATGGTGTTCCTCAGAGGTGAAACTGGCAAGGCTTTGTCTTGCATACTTTGGACATGTTGTCAGAAGAGAACAGTCCCTGGAGTGGACATTAAGCTTGGTAGAGTGAAGGGGAAGAAGCAAAAAAGGAGGAAGGCCCTCGAGGAGATAAAGTGACATAGTGACTGCAAACATAAGAACAATTATAACACAAGCATAGCATCGACCAGTGTTGTGTTCTGTGGGTGACTATGAGTCAGAATCGATTTGATCTGAAGGCACCTAGCAATAACGACACTAACAGAAAAGTTGGCTGTTTTTATTCACCTAACACTGCTGTGGAACAAAGGCCTAGTGATCAATTTCGGTGAAGATTAGAGGCGAGAAAAGTCTATGGAACAAATAATTGCACTCTGCTACACATGGGGGTCACCATGAGTCAAAATTGATTCCAGGGAAACATGTTAGATGAACCATGGTGGTTGATTCATAGAATTCTCAACTCCAATCTTGAGGACTAAGACTAAGATTCAATTCGTGACTGAACAGGTCTCAATGAAGCTTTCTACACAAGACAGACTAGGGGGAAAAAAAGAAATATTGGTAATTTACTGCGATAAAAAAAAAACCCTATGGATGGCAACGGTCTGATCCACAATCCACTATGGGGTTGGTGCAGGGCTGGGCAGTGTCTTGTTCTGCTGTGCCTAGGATCACACTAGGTCAGTGTCAGACTCATTAGCAGTTTGCCAGCACAACAGTTATTCTAAAAGGCTTCGCTGATGCTCCCTGCCCAGAATATGAGAATGCCTTCCTCCTTCCTGATTCCTAGAAGGAAATGTTCCCTTAAAATTCCATCTCCAGCATGCTTTGTCACCACTTTTATCAGGCTCGATGGCTACAGGGCTTTAGGAATCTCTAGAGATTCTAGCACTCCTACTGTTTGCTTCCCAGCCAGAGTCATAGCATGCTGCTGTGAACACAGAATTGTTTGCCTTAGAAAAAATTACAATGTCACAACAAATAGAGGCTTGTCAGTGAGACAGGTTGAACATAATCTGTGCATCTGCAGACTAGAAGAAAGAGCACTAGCAGTATTTTCTGTCATGCCCCTGGGGAAACTAGTGGAAGGTCAGAGTTATTGCGACATAAATTCTACAAGAGGTAGAATCCACTGTGTAGGCTTAGGGATCAGAAAATCTACTTTCTTCAGCAAATCCGGAGCATCTCAGAGACTCCATTACTTAGTAGCCTGGCAGAGTTTTTGTGAAAATGATTTTTTTAAAGGGAAGGCAATGCTTTCTGCAGGTTACTCATTGGGCTATTAGCTGTGACATTTAAAGGAAAGTAGGAATACAACAAGGAAAGTAGGAATACAACATTAAGAAAAAACTAGGTGAATTTGAAAACTTAAATATACAAATACTTATCCAAAAGGAAATACAAATACTAAAGAATTATCAGAAATTCAATGAGCTGTGGGAGAATATCACATGGAATTTGAGTTCCAGAAAAAGGAGAGAGGAAAAAAAGATTGGACAAATAATGGCTGAAAATATCCAAACAGATAAACCTAAAAAGTCTATACAGGGTAAATACAAAGGAAGCTATGAAAATAAGCCCAATATATTAGAACCACAAGTTTGAAAACTAATGGTAAAATAATACTGTAATGTGACCAAAAATTCAGGGAAATATTAATCTACAAAAACAAAAAACAAAATCGCTGAGATCATTTTGGGGGACCTGAGAAGTAGTTGTCCAGGGCTGAGGAGAGAGAAACTGGCAACATGAGGAAGACCAAATCAAATGGGCTTGGATTTAATTTGAAGATCATCGGAAGCCAGGAAAGGTTCTATTAGGGGATGATAATTCAGATCGGTGATGAGTAAAATTCACTCTAGCCACAGTGAAGAGAATGCTCGAAAGGTAGTCAGAATTGTCAGAAAAGCATATTGGGGATGAAACAGTGACAATGGGGACAGACAGTGCTGCAACACAATGTTTATTTAGGACTTGAATAGTTATTTCTGGGGCTCTTGGGAGACCTCATATAAAAGGAAAAATAGAGGGAGGGGTGAGTATTGGAGAGTCTGATATTGGGGCTCGCATGGTGACATCCTCTGAAAGTCTCCAGTGTAAACATGGATGTGCACTTTGTTAAGATGGTACAGTACAGAGCTACTCAAAGTGAACTTCCAAGAACTCACTCCACCTTCTGTGGAGCATGCAAAAATGCAGGTTCTGATTCCATGCGTTTCTGATGTGTGTTAGACTAGAGAAACAAATCCATAGAAACTCATATGCTATAAGAGAAAGTTTTTATAAAAGGGTAATTTTACATTAAAAAAGCATCCCAGTCCAGTCCAAGCCAAAAGTCTGATATTAACCCATATGTCCAATACCAATCTAGATAGTCCTTTTCAAACTCATGAGACACTACAATGATGCTGAATGCAGGATGACCACAGGCAGGAGGGTAGAAAGTATTTTGATCCACTGGCATTGTAAGCACCTCAACACTGGCAAGGATCTCCATGTGGCTCCTCCAGCATGCAGGGCTGCATCAGGGTAGGTCCATGTGGCTTCTCCTCAGAGAGGTCTTGCAGGGAGTCAGCCTTATCAATAGAGAACCTCGAAGGGAGTGAGTCAACAAAGAGAAAGTGTCTCCCACCTCCAAGGAGGGAAATACAGGTGTTTCCAGAATCCTCAGGAGAAGACCATGTCCACACAGAGGCCTCATTGGCTATGATCCAATTGAAAGATTAAATCCCACCCCTTCACTCTTAATCCTCTCAAGTCCCAAATTGACACCAGATTGTCAAACTGCCACTAATATGAGTTACCATTAACTGAATTCTGATTGATGGGTACACCATGATGACAGAACAAAGTTTTACCTACTCCTACACCAACATCAAAGTTATTAGTATGCTTCAGTTCATTATTGTGACCACTGTGTGTTTTAAGTGATTTCTAACCAGAAGGACTCCAGCAGTATATTGGATAATAACTGTCTTGTGATTCACAGGGTTCCCAATGGCTAATTTTCACAAGCATATCACCAAGTCCCCCTTGTCTGTCTTAGTCTAAATGTCCTGCTGCAGTCTGTCCATTGTGGCTGAACCTGCTGATATCTAAAATGCAAGTGGCACATCTTCCAGCATCATAATAACACCCAAACCACCACAATATGACAAACCAACAGATGGTGCTGGAATTCTACGTGGAGCCCAAGAACCTGCATTTCAAACAAGGCTTAATGTTGTTGATGTTGCGGGTAGCACAGATAAAGCTTGCCGTATGGTAAGCTCTATTTCATTAGTGTTTCCCTGATTCTTGCTCCAGAAGTAGTGGCTCTCCTTGTAAGGAGGGGGAATGGGTGTAGATGAAAATACTATGGACTATCACCTTCTAGAAAACTCATATCAAGAAGAATTGGCTGAGCTCCAAATTCCCCTGTCTGGATCACTTGCTCTTAAAACAGCATCAGTCTTAGATGCTTTGAGAATAGCAGCTGACCCGGAGCACTTCACATCACGGATAACAGAACTTTCAAGTGATTTCCTGGAACAAGAAAAAGCAAGAAAGAGATTCCAATGTTTTTGAAAATTAGACTTAACACATCACAGAAATGGCAAAGAACAGAGAGATTGAGTTCTTTGCAAAAAAAAAATAATAACTGTTTGCCTAGTACTCCTGTCTGAACCTCAGTCTTTTCATTCATAAAACAGGGCCACAGTATCTACCCAAGACTGCTTGGAAGGAGAATGGAGATTTCATATGTAAACAGGGCATGAGTAAAGCACAACTACCCTAGACACAGCCCTCTCAACGCCGTGGAGCCCTGGTGGTGTGGTGGTTGCATATTGGAAAGCTACCTGAAAAGCACGGAGGTGGCTTCCTATTCCCATAAAGAATTGAAATCTTGAGAACTCATGGGGGCAGTTCTGCCCTGTCCTGTACGGTCACTATGTATCAGCATTGATTTGATGGCAGTGAGTTCCTACGTTCTAGAGCCTTGAGTTCTCTTCAAAATTCTCTGGCTCTAGAATCAGGAAATACTAAATTCCATAATAGTTCATCATATAACTTTTGAATATTGCCCTTAATGTCTCTAGATCAGCTATCAAGTAAAGACAGAAAAAGTCATCACACGTGTGTTCCATTGAAGAACTCAGTTCACGTTCACATAGCACCTACCCATCAACCACCTCTAATAGAGGTGCTATTCACATTAACTGCTTCCTCGCTCAGAAAATTCACAAAGACGCCTGTCAAGCTTTGTTCTTGGAGTCCGACCCTTGACCAGGATTGGAAGCCCCAGGCCCTGTTTTCTTTGCCTGGCCCTGCCCATATTTAGGTATCAGGAGTTATACTATGTCCAGCAGTTCTTTCAGTCATGCACCCTATCAAGTGAGTCCTAAGTCAAGGGCTGAAATATGGATACCTTATTTGGGGATGAATGAAACAGTCAAGGAGAAGAAGTCAGCACATGACAATATCATGAAAATGTTTATAGCTGTGTGCAAGTGCAGACTCTATGAGGAAACATATAGGATACATCTGAAATTTTTGTATTCTAGATAGCAACATGGGTTCTGTGCCCCACT
>PVJH01006705.1:57020-99417 GCA_004026705.1 Nesogale talazaci
GAAATTACTGAGAAATAAAACTGGGGGGGGGGGGAAGTGAGGGGAAATACTAATGAAATAAGTTAAAATATGTCCCCTGGAAATATGTGTCAATTTGACTAGGCTTTAATTCTCATTTATTTTAAGGTTATGAAATGATGTAAGTTGACAATATCAGTGCTGTTACCCTGATGAGACTGCTACCTGCTAGGTCAGTGATTTAAACCCACCAGGTGTTCTAAAAGAGAAAGATGAGACTGCCTGTTTCTATGAAGATTTACAGCCTCAGAAACCCTACATATGCTATGAGTCAGAATCAACTCAATGGCCTGGCTTTGGTTTGGTTTAGTTTAGATAACTATCCTCCATTTATGTGGAAAAACTCCCAGGAAGCAGGATTAGAACTGAGTTTATCTTAAATACACTTTAAGCAACACCTTTCCGATTTTATTGAAGTCAAATCCTGATTGAGTCACACCTTTTGTCTTACAAGAGATAAAAGGAGAGAGAATTAAGCAGACAGAAAGGGACCTACTACCACCAACAAAGAAGGATTAAAAGCAGAAAACATCTTTTGGATGTGGAGTCCCTGTGCTGAGGACTTCCAAGATCCAGGGAAAGATTGACTTCAAGACATGTGAAGAGTTCCAAGGAATGCCAGGCCCACAGATACTGAAATGAGAAAGGACTTCCATAAAGAGTGACAAAATACTTACTCTAGAATTGGAGCCCCGAATATAGACTCCTAGTGTCTAAAACCATAAAAGAAAAAAATTTTGCATACTAAAATTATCCACAGGTGGTGTTTTTATTTTAGCAGCATAGGTAACTAAAGTAGGGGGCAAACACAAGGCCATGAAGACCTTGAATGCTATTCTCTGGACTTAATTCCAGAGGCAAAGAAGAGCCATAGACTCATGATACAAAGTTTGAGTGTCTCTATCTGAGATGCCTATCTATTCCGCACATTATATAAGGAGACTTCAAAAAGTTTGTGGAAAATGAAATAAAAAGATAACAGAATTTGTTATCCCCAAATATTTTGAAATCCTTTATAAATAAAATCAATAACAGAGATACCATGGTTTTCTCTGTATCACAGCGAAGGCACTGATGATTAAAGAGATTAAGTAATTCTGGTTGTGTACTGTATTATGAATCAAGCTGCTAACCACAAGATCAGAAGTTTGAACCCACCAGGATTTCCACAAGAGAAAGAAGAGGTTTACTGCATCTGTAGATATTTATTGTCTCAGAAACCCAAAGGGGCAGTTCTACTCTGCCCTATCAGGTCACAATAAATTGGAATCAACTTAATGGCAGTGAATTTTTTTTAGTTCATCTGCAAACACAAAGGTTGAGAACAAGGGCAGTCAATTCCTAAAGACATGCACTTAGCCATTAAACTATGCAGCACCATTCTACTGAAGACAATGTGTGAGGGCTGTGTCTCTGACAAAATTCCAACCTCTCCTTCTTTCAGACTCTTTCCCTGTGATAACCCTTCTCAAAAAGGGTAGTGGTGATGATAGTCCCCTGAAGGGACATTGGATTATGTCTGGAGACATTTTTTGATGGCTACAACTGGTAAAGGGTATCTGTTTGGTGTTGATGGATATAAGCCAGAGGTGGTGCTAAATGCCTCATCATACTCAGGATCACGATGAGAATCAGAGTAGAACTGGCCTCCCTAAGATTCCCAATAGGTGATTTTTCAGAAGAAGCTCACCAAGTGTTCCAGGCCCTGTGAGTGTGTTCAGACTGCTAATGCTTCAGTTAGTAGTCAAGTGCTTTAATCATTGTGTCACCCAGGGACTCTGTGCACAGGACAGACCCCATTAGAAAATTTATCTGTTCCAAAATGCCAATAGTATCAAGGTTAAGAATCCCAACTCTAGACAAAGCCATCAACTCACACAGCTTCTCTTCTCAGTTTGAAGTACTCCTTGGCTAGATGAGAGCTAGAAGGTGGTGGAAAAGAAGGATGACAGGAAAGAGATGGGCTGGGGGGAAGCTGGAGAAGGCAGGCATGGTCAGTGGAGACAGTGCTCATGCTGCACATTGTGGCATTTGTGCCACCCATGACACTGAGAAGGTTCTAGGGAAACAATGTACCCTATTAGTGAGATAAACTTTGTGATAGTTAAGGTTTTTGTGTGCCAAAATAGCTCCTTCAGGAACATGACTTTAGCTTGTCAATCAAGTCAAAGCTTGATTGGAAGACTGATGAGATAAGTGATTTTCTGGACACTGGTCTCACTCTCTCCCTGCTTTCTCTTCCTACTGTTGAGAGACTCAGAGAGCTGGAGGAGCCACATGGAGACGCACACCAGCACTGAAAGGCATCTGCCATCAACGAATTCACAGAATTTTCGCCCAACAGCCTATGACCTTCCCGCATCATTGCTTGTGACTCTATGAGTCTAAAAAGGGATTTATGGACTAGTATAAGACATATAGACTTGATCTGGACTGAGCTGGGATGTTTTCTTAACATACAATTATGGTTCAATATAAAGTTTTATCCTACACATACATGAGTGTCTATGGATTTGCTTCTCTGGTCAATCGAGACTAACACATTAAGGTAACCTGGGAGTGGGGTACTAGAAAAACAAATCATAAAAATGGAGAGTGGGTGCTTGTTTGACCTCTGCCTCATGATCAAACTCCTTTGGCTATCCAGAGGTCAGATATGGCCACACTGTTTAAATGATAGTTTTCTGGGAAAAAAAAAACACAAGAAGTTAAAGCTTTATTCTATTCTTCGATTGTTGTCTTTGGTTATTCTTTTTGGAAATGGTAAAAATGAATGTGGTAAATATAAATTTTGAGCTCGGGGGGGGAAATGGCCCCTTGAAATCTGAAGCCAAGCTGCTTAGTCAAAATGGCTAACAGAAGGTCCTACCATGGCTTTGTCTGGCTAGAGACCTAAGAATATATTGCCAATGGATGGAATAGTTTGGATAAGGATTGAATTCCACTTATAAGAATGTGTTTAGGATCTGGCTAACTAAGATGATACTGATTTCTTCTAACTATTGTTATTTATGTAATGTGAGATAGAAATGATTATTAGGAGGTATGAAAATAGAGAATTGTTAAGTTCACTATTCTCAGTATTTAATTTGAATCTTTAAAAGGGTTAGAACATGTCTGCAAAGAAGGCTCTGAAAAGATCAGCCTCATCCAGCGTCTTGAGTGCTCAGGACTTGTGTATTTGAAGAGACTTGCCTAGGGACTATTGACAGACTGAAAGGGAAAAAAATCATTTGGCTTTTTGGATTTTGAATTAATTCTTTGTGCCAAAACCTGGAAAAACCTGGAACCATGAAGAAACTCTCCTCCTTAGGATGGAACATGAAAGGGAGCCTGTGGGCAGTCTGAAAGGCTTACTAGTTGACCACCGACCACCAAGATACACTTGTTGACTTGAAGTGGGAGAAAAGCAGCAATAAAAAGGTTGACTCTGGCCACTGACACCTGAGGACCTGGTTCACAGGGACTAGAAGATAAGATGAGAGCAGGATGTCTGGTCTAAAGTTTCATGAGTTGTGCATGATCTAGTCCAAGAAGACTAGGTTTGTTGAGAATTTGTGAAGGGGTCTATGGGCAAAAGATGAGAGAGCCAATGGCCAACCTGGTGAGACTAATTGAGATGGATCACATTGAGTTAACCAGAACCCAACCAGTCAAAGATAAGTTTTTCAAGCCTTTATATTGCTGCTGACTTCAGGGTCATTCTGTCTTGATTTTACTTTCATTATGGATGGGGACTCACAAGTTTCCAACTAGAATGAAGACACTTCACATCAAAGAACATGTTTGACTAACTCCTAAGAACTGGTTTGATATAAGTGTGCAGTATAGAAATTGGATAATAAAAATTAGGGGGGGTGGTAAAGGTATGCAGTAGCTGGCTTACAAACTTTTCTGGATGGGGGGATGTTCATAGGATTATAGGATTATGATCTAATTGTCCACTTAACTGCAATTGTTTGGCATAGAATAGTTTAATTTTTTTCACATTTAGAATATTATGTTTAAATGAGACTGGCACATTTTGAGTTGTATGCATTTCAGTTTAATCCTCTTGGTACTGAAATGATTTTACTATTTTCCTTGCTTTAAAAATTAAATATGGCCAAAGAATTGTGTACAAGCGATTGACAAAGGGTGGACTGTGATACGTTTTTATGCCAACATGGCTTCAGTAGGAACTTGTGGGCAGAGGTTTAGCCTGTCAATCTGTTTGCAGCTTGATTGGATAGTTGCCAGTATGCTCCTCTGGACATCAGTTTCTTTCTCTTGCTGCTTCACTTCCCTCCTCCTGAGACACTCAGAGAGCTAGAGAATCCATATGGAGACCCACACCAGCACTGAGACGCTTCTACTGCCTTTTACCCACTGGCCTGTGATCTTGTATTTGGCATTGTTGCTTGTGACTCCTGGAATCTGAGGAGAGATTTATGGATTAGTATCAGACTTACAGAATAGTATTGCATTTTTTGGACTTGATCTATATTGGACTGGGATGTTTGCTTAATAAGTAATACTTCTTGATATAAAGTTATTTCTTATACATACTTAAGTGTCACTGGATTTGTTTATCTAGTCAACCTGGCCTAACACAATTCCACCACGTGGTCATGAGAGCTATAAACCCAAATCTAGAGCATGAAATCCTGGTGCAGCTGTCTAGCTCAAGAGGTCAAAAATACCTTATATTGACTTTTTAAAAATAAAGGTGATGTTTTTGATAGTGAAAAAAAGCACCCTCTAAGACTGCAGTTACTAAGCCTAGACCAGGAAGAGTAAACATGAGTCCAGTGAGATGGTGCGGTAGTTGCATAAAACTGCTGTCAACATGAGATTCTTAAGAGTTAAGGGGTCAAGTTTAGCTTGTCGATCAGGTCACAGCTTGATGCCTTGAAGGCACTAAGGAGATAAATAACTAGCTGCAGGTGGGAGACACTATCACTCCCTGCAAGACAAGCCTGATGTAGCTATGATGACGTAGCCAGAGTTCTGGAGTTGGAGGAGCCAAGTGGAGACCCAAGCCAGCACTGCGAGACTGACACTGCCACTGGGTCCACAAGACTTTCCACCCAATGACCTGTGATATTTCTGGATTTGGAATTATTGCATGGCTGTGTGAGTCTATAGAAGAATGTATGGACTAGTATTGAACATATGGGCTAATATTAGACTTATGAACTTGATCTGGTTTGGGTTGGGATGTTTCTTAATATACAATTTCTCTGGAATATAATGCTCTTTCTTATACACATATGAATGTCCATGAATTTGTTTCTCTAGTCTACCTGGACTAACACAAATGGGGATCACACCCTTACCTGGGAAGGAAGTCATATCAGCCATAATTTCATCACAGCTCCCCAAGTCCCACTTCTGATAAAAGAGGAGTACCGACCCAACAGAGTAGTCTTTCACTTTATGTTCACTGAGATATCAAGCACATTGTCTGAGAAATGAATGTACCGAATTATATTGAATCATCTTTGAAAGCCCATCTTTAGTGGTGGAGAACCACACACGGCTTGACCAAACCTCTGAGGCTTCACATGGGTATGTCTAGAATTCTAGAACCACACTCCTGGACATATCTTGACTCTGTGGTTAAAGTGTACAAACAATTAGACACATTCCTTAGCACATACTCCCACTAACCAAAGATCCACATGCTCAAAAACCTTTGGCCATTTACAGTCATATCTCCAATTCACTAGCTATTCTAAAGAAATCCATTTTCCTTCAGATCTCTCTTTAGTGTGTACCAAATATCAAAGTGTGCTGAAAATTCTTCTACAAATGGCATGGGTTCACACACCCTTACACTGCCAGAAATGACCCACATGCTATTTGATGTTATTCTATTGATATTGGTCGTTCCGGTCAGGGACCAACCACCCTGACCCAAGGATCTTCCCAGTCAATAGTGGAATGGGTTCTTTGACTCCTGAGAACACATAGAGAGTACACTGTGAAAATCTACTCCAGAATCATGGTGAGATGACTCTGTATCTGACCAAGTTACATCTCTCCGCCACTAGATCTGAATTGAGAGGGAGAGACAGTGTTTATTTCACTCTGTGCCAAAGCTACCTTTTCCTCCCTTGCCTTCTTCATCAATACTGCCCCAAATTCACTCAGGCAAGTTCCCTGTCCCTCCATAACCACCCTGTAGACAGCATGGGATAACTAAAGGAGTCTGGGGGGTTTGCCCACAAATTTTTTGGGAGGAGATAAATCCACCACTTCCAACTCTGATCCCACTAGCTGCATAAGAAGGTTAAAGTTATATCTTTTAAAAATGTTTTATTGACATATAATTGACATATCAAATAATTCAATAACTTAATTATATCAGTCTTACCCAGTTTTGCCCATAATCAATTTTAGGACATTTATTCTTTCTTGTATTCATTGTTGTTATTTCCACATTTCCCTCAGCTGATCCTGCCATGCCCCTAGGAAATTATGAATCCAGCTACTGTCTCATGTGCAGAGAAACATACTAAGCCTAAACAAACAAAAACACCAATGACAAAATAAAAGAGGAAACTCAATTGAAAATAAAGTTAAAAGATATTATAAACAGAAACAAATACCTACTGGATTAAAAGAAACAAATACAAATTAGATCAAGATGTCACATTTTAATCAAACTATACATGCAGTAATGCACCCTAAAGTGTACTCTTTCTGATAGCGATGCTATTCACAGTCCTGTCCACAGTCATAGGGGATCCATAAGAAGGCTTAATCCAAATGGGTTTGGGACTTTCAATATCATCTATAACTCATAGTAACCTTATATGACTGATTAAAACTGCTGCTTTGGGTTTCGTACTCTGTAACTCTTTACAAGAGTACAAAACCTCGTCTTTCTCCTGCAAAGTGATTAGTGATTTCATTTTCCTGGCCTTGCAGTTAGAAACCCATCACATAACCACTGCTAGGGATAAACCAGAAGTTCAGAAATTTAAGTTCTAATGGCCTTTCTCTAGCTTTGGATTTCATTATTTACAATTCCTGGAAAAGACAGGCTGATCTGCTTCTTCCATATGGACTTTGCTGGCCCTTCACGTAGAGGGCTACTTAGTTTAAGCCTTGAAAACCCCACATGCTATACTTTCTAAGAGCCAGGTTTCTTCACTACACTTTGCTACAGCAGCCATATAGTGAGCAATCTCTTCATGATGACAACTATTGATCAGGGACATGTTATAAAAACTAATTCTCCTTTGATTAGGGCTATAAGTCTTCTGTTCATAGTATTCTACATATTCATCTTACCTCAATGACTCTAGAGAGTTCTTCAACTCATTTATCCACAAATGCATCTATCCTTCTATCCATCCATTCAACCATCCAGTCAGCAAACATTTAAGAGGTACCAGTTACTATTGAGGAGAAAGAGACAAGCAAGGAACAAGTTTTCATTCCTGTAGCCTCCATTCTATTAAAAACAGTGTCCACAGGGTGGGATTAATTGGGGGTCAGGAGAATCATAGCAACACACAAGCCTCCTCTGATAGATTAGTCATAGCATGCCATGAGATGTACTGGCTTGTATATAAACCCAATTCTTCTGTATTGAAGGTGATGGTTATACTGCCGAACCACCAACTCAATATGCTTCATCTGTTAGTGAAGACTTACGGTTTTGATGCTTTTAGACTAAGAAAGTCCTGGTTGTCTCCTTCCCAAATATCAACCTATGAAAATTCTATGGACCACAATAGTTCAAATTACAAATGATCATGAGAGATGGCACAGGATTAACCTTTATTTAATCTAAGCCAGGGGCTGACTTAGGGACTAGCACAGCAATAGTTGACAACAATAAGGAAAAATTGGGTTTGCCAGGATGTGCTTCATGGATAAGATCCCGAGTAACAGCTGAATTCAAAATTCTAGAGCTCAGCCAGCAGAAAAGGAGTGAAGGAGCACATCGTAGGGACATAGAAGAGAAGAGTTGGCATTGGTGAGAAAACAATGTCTGGCACCAAGATGGTGTTTCATAGGTAGCCATCACTAATGACATGAAGAGCTCACTGAAGAATCATAACAATAAGAGCAGTATTGAGAACATGTGCACCAGATACTGTAATGAGTGTGATACATCCACTCACTGACCCTTCTAAGCATTTTGTAAGTTATTCTTATGTCTACTTTAAAGATGTGGAAACCAATGAGTACTTTCTAGGATCATTTGGAGAGCTACACGGTTAGTGAAAGGCAGTGTGTGATGGAAGCACAAGAGCACCTGGTTTCCCAACTTTGCTGCACTACTAGTCCTCAAGCAGTCTGGCATGAAAAGAAGTAATGAGGAAAGAAGGGGAAAGAAACTCAGCAGACACCAGGGAAAAAGCAATGCAGAGTCATTGAAAAGCAAAGAGTAGTAAAGGTGCACATTCCACTCTCAACCTGGAACTGAAGACCCTTAGAAGACAGAATCTAGGTGTCATTCATCTTTAGATCATAAACATCAAACACACCACATAAAATAGAGAGTATTTATTGCATGACTAGGAAAAAAACTCAGTGGATTGGTGAATCCAATAGAGGATTAGGCAGATAGAGGATTAGGCAGACAAATTACAGACACAGTACTCAGGACTTCTACAGCAAAGACAAATGAAATGAATAAAAATAATAATCATAGAACTTAAAATTTCAGAGGAAAAGACAGAAATATGGACCACACACCGAGAAGGGCAAGGCGCAGAATAAAAATGGCAACCAAGGCTTTGAACAGAATAGTAAATTGTCAAGGTCTGACACAGCATGGCCATTCTGAAATTTCACAAGCATTGTTCTGATCAGGACTACCTGATAGCTGACTCCACTCATGGAGGAACATACAAACACCCACACTACTGTCTGAGGACCAGAACGATTCAATCCCTGTCTTGTTCCCCGCACTTCCTTGGTGATCAGAAGTGTAGTCAGGCTCCACAAGCACAACTGCACCATCCCTTTTAAAGGGATTTCCCAGAGTTACCATACAATATCTGCTTACATATTATTGTCCATAATGTAATCAGATACCCCTCAGGAAAGCTAGGAAAAGTAGTCTTATAGGGCATTGTTGCCTCTATGGCATGCTCTTATGGCAGAGAGAGAGGGGAAATGCTACAGAGAGCACCCTGTGACCTCTGCCCCTGGAAGTCCGTGGCTTCATGCAAACATGAGCACAGAGGGCATTTTTCCTGGTGAAGACAATGATCTCTCTGGGAAGAGGAGAACCAGCCAGCTATTTTTGGAGATCGTCTCCCTGATAAATGAAATCCCCTGGACATGAAGACAAAGATATGAGCCTTGACTGCTTCAGTGCTGTTGTCCTTGACAATGGGGTCTCTTTATACTCATAGGATCAGCCTATTTGATAAGACCCATTTAAAGGCCTAGCTGGGATTCCTTGGGGGCCCTGAAGCTGAGTGTTCAGATTCACCTGCCTTCACACAGAGAGAATAGCCAGGCTCAGTACAAGGATTTGTCCTTGGGAAACTCTGTGTCCTCAAGAGAGTGAAGAAGCAGGTAGTGAGAGTGAATCCTACAGCTCCCTGTTGGTAGCAGACCCAAACCCTTGGTTATACAGGCAGCAAAGTTCAAAGACACCTTGCAAGGTGCCATGTAAACACTATTAAAAAGTCGCAAAGAGGTGGGTGACTATCTTGACCCAGAAGCAGACAGTGGTAGAGTATATACAGCTGTGGCTGAAGCTCCAGAAGACAGTGAGCTGGAAGTGCAAGCTGAGGTCCAGATGCATGGTAGTGGTACTTTCAAAGGGAATGAGCTGGGTTTGGCCTTGGGTTCCTTTCACAGTCCCAATTCTGGGAATACATGGTGCCAAATCAATAAAGATATCATGGGAGAGCCTCATTGTTAACTTCTTCTTTCCTGACACCTGGATGCCCCACCATTGTTCCCATGTGCACAATCCATCTTCTCTTCCCAGCATCAAATGCCAGACACTTAAACAGAACTGTAAATAGTGTTTCATATACTCCAAGGGAGAAAAAACCCCAACCCCATGGCATTTGAATACTTTTCAGAGGCTTTGTAAATCTTTACAAGTGCAGGCAGCCACAGGTTTCTCATACTAAACAGCTAATGAATTTGAACCACTGACTTTCAAGTTAGCATTTCAACACTTAAGTGACAGTGTCAACAGGCTGAAGTGAAGGAAAGTGGATCTATAATTGTGTGCATTTTATAGAATGAGTTAAAAAACATGCCCAAGCTGACAAGTATATGAGGGGGAACAACCAGCCCCTCCGTCAATACCAGAACTCATCTGTCGAAACTCCAAGGAGAACGCTGTTCTGAGAAAGGGGGATACTGATGAGGAGCCCTCCTCCCAGTGTAGTTGACACCCACTCCCTTTGTCCTTCTAGTCTAGACTCAGCAGAATGAGTGGAGATGTATGGTTAGTGGCTGCTTTGACTCTCCCCAGCAGGGATCAAGATCTTCCCCCAACTTTACACCCTTAATTCCAGGACCCATTGATGCTCAACAGCATCATGCCCAGCACCCCATTTGCATGTGGCACAACTGAGGAAGATGGGGCCTTGGGAATGTCCTGCAACCCCCTTTAAAAGAAGCAGCACTGATGTAAACCCACAGTTCCATTATTAGTCCCAATGAGTTCTTTAAGATTTCATTTCAAATTCAAAATTTTCTATAAGGGGAATAACTTGAATCACCCAAAGCCTTAGTTTTCTCATCCATGAAAAAATATTACTATCCATTCTACTTGGGATAATAAGACTGTAGAACATGCAAGAAAATTGTTCTAGATATATTAAGACAGAGATGATTAGGACAGCCTTTTTATTGAGTCAAGTAAGCAGTGCCCAAGTGGAAAAGCTGCCTGTCCTCCATTAAAGACCATCTTGGCCCTCAGCCACCTTCATTATCTGTCTGGTGTCCACCAGGACCCTTTCCCTGGGAGAATAGAATGAAGGGTAACTGACTAAAGTACTGGAAATTTGCTAAAGGAAAAGAAGAAAAATGCCCTGGAGTTGATCCACAGAATGAGATCCAGTTGATCTGGTCCAGAAACCATTTATCTCTCCCAGCCCTAGCTATCATCAAGGTCATTCATTTATTCTTTGATCAACTTCACTAATATGTTTTTATTCTTTTAGACAATTTTATTTACTCTATTACAAGCCATTTCACAATGAGTAAAGGAAAGCACAGAGTCCTCATATTTCGTGAGGGATCTAACATACAAATTAAAATTCATGGACCGAGGAAATCACAGAAAACAATTGTGTAAGGGAGTTTACCAAAGGTGCTTAATCCTAGTATGTTGGGGGAGGGAGAGAGAAATAGATATATATACACACCACACCAATGACTTGCTCAACCTAGAAATTACTGCACCAATTTTATTTTGTACTTCTCTATGTTCTTTGGTTTACATCCCCTAAACCTTATTGTCTTTAGGAACAATTCATGTGCTCCTTCCACTTTCCTTCTTTGCCTTGATCATTTTATATTGACCTCCCCTTATAATAATAGCTTTCTTTTCACCCAAGGTAATATATGTCTACATTCTAGTTAAGGATTTTCCCTTCCCCTTTCCCCTTTCCCTTACCTTCAAAGAACTTTATTCTATGTGAGTAAACCGTTCCTTGACTTTTAATAAACAGTTTTATTGGCATATAATACACATAACAAAATCTAGTATTAAGGAGAGATGTACAATCATTAGCCCAATCAATTTCAGAACATTTTCTTCTTTCTCATATTCATTGTTGTCAGCTCCCATTTCACACAACTTTGCCTTCCAAGCCTTTACATAATTATTAATCCAGTTACTGTCTCTATAGATTTATCTATTCTGGATTTCATGTGTGGAAAATAATATAAAACAGAAAAATAAGAAATAAACAAAAACTGACAATGACAAAAGAGAAAACGTTCAATTGAAAAGAAAGTAAAAATAATAACAAACAACTTTAAAATTGGTCAAAGGGGAGATTAAATCATATGATGTTACCTTTTAACCTAACTTTATCATCTATCATGAATTTTTCAATCTTCTCTGATAGCAAGCTTATTCATATCCCTGGGGATTCATCAGAGGCTTAATTCATATGAGGACACTGCAAATGGATTTGTACTGTCATCCATAGTTGTCTACTCAGTTTCCACAAACTGAGGGTACAAAATTTAAACTCTATACTGTTCCCTCCTTAAGATTTAGATTTCATTATTTACAGTCTTTGACTTGTAAAGGCTGGTGTGCATCTCCCTTATGGACTTAGTAGGTGCCTCATTTAATGGATGCTTGTTTGAAGACAAGTCTTTAAGACCCAGATGCTATTCCTTCTGATAGCCAGGTACCATCTTATTTCTTTACCACATTTTGCTACAGGACCCATGTTTTCAGTGATCTCTTCATGAGAGTAAGTATAGAGTAGGACCATGGCATAAGAACTAATTGTTCTTAGGTAAGGACCATGATTAAGTGTGAGATCAAAATCCATTCATTAGTGGTCTCATATATTTGTCCTTATGTGATTGATTTCATATAGTATAATGTCCTCCAGGATCATCGATTTATGAGGTGTTTTACAGGTTCATCATTGCTCTTTAACATTGAGTAGTATTCCATAGTGTGTGTGTCCCATAGTTTATTTAACAATTCTGACACTGATAGGCAATTAAGTTGTTTCCCTCTTTTTGCTTTGTGAATAGTGCTGCAATGAGCATAGATGTAAAGATATATATTTCTGTGATGGTTCTTATTTCTCTGACAGTGGTTCTCAATCTGTATGTTGTGACACCTTTAGGGATTGGACAACCCTTTCACAGGGTTGCCTGATTCATAACTAGAAAAATTACAGTTATAAAGTAGCAACAAAAATAATTTTATGGTTGGGTCACCACGATATGAGAAACTGTAATAAAGGGTAGCTGCTTCAGGAAGGTTGAGGACCACTGTTCCAGGATATCTACCTAATAGTGATGTAACTGGATTACATGGTATTTCTCTTTATAACTAGTTAAGGAAGCACCATGCCATATTCTACAGTAGTTGCACTCTTCCCCATTTTCATCAGCAGTGTATTGGGCTTCCTGTTTGTGCATATCCTCAGCTGTACTTCTTGTTTTCTGTGTGTGTGTGTGTGTGTTGATCTTTGTTATTAATGTTGGAGTAAGATAATACTTCATTGTTGTCTTAGCTCACAGCTCTCTAATGGCTCATGGTCTTGAACATTTCTTCCTGTGTTGGCTGTCTGGATGTTCTCTTTTATCAAATATATGATCATGTTCTCTCCTCATTTTAAATTGGGTTGTTAAGGGGTTGAAGTTTGCTATAAATTTTAGAGATTTGCCCCTTATCTGATAATCTGCTATAAAAAGCTTCCTTCAATTTTGTAGGGTCTCTTTTTTGGTTAAAATTTTTGTTGCATCTAAGTGTTCAATTTTAGGAGGTTCCAGTCATCCAATTTGTCTTCTGCTGTTTGTGTATTCTCATTTATGTTTGATAGTGTATTGATACTTTGAGTTTGCTTCTATTTTATTTTTAATGTTCAATATAGTTTTATGTGTTAGTCCAGGTAGACTAGAGGAACAAATTTCATAGACATGCATATAGCTATAAGGAAAGGGTTTATATACAAAAGGAATGTGACACTAAGATGGCATCCCAATCCAGTCCAATACAAAGTCATAAGTCCAATATTAACCCATATTCCCGAAATCAGTCTACAAAGTCTCCTTCTGACTCACGAAGTCACAGGTCAGTAAGTGCAGAATTCTGGCACTGGCAGGGGTCTCCCCATGGCTCCTCACTTCCAGGGCTCAGGGTCCATCAACAGCATGCCGCTCCAGCTTCAGAGGTCTGGTTCCATTGGGGCAAAGCTGTGTGGTCTCTCCGCCTGCTCCTCCAGCTTCTCGGACCCTGCCATCTTGTCTTTTTCATGACTCATCGTCTCTGAGACTAACTCCCAACAACTGGGGAAGATAGCTTCTCATCTTCACGAGGAAAATATCCCAAGATTTCCCAGAAGTCTCAGGAGAAAGCCATCCCCACATAGAGGCCTCATTGACTACTCAAAGGCTATCTCCAGATTAACAGGCTAGACTCCACCCCTACATTTCAATCATAAAATTAACATAAGCACATGACTGCCACATTTTATGTTTTACGTTTAAGTATTTTATCCATCTGGGGTACATTCTTATATATATGATGAGATATGAATCCTGCTTCAGTTTTCTGCAAATGGATATATATTTTTTGCCAGTAGCTCTTGTTAAAGAATTTAAGTCTTCCTATCTGTGAATATAGTGTTTTTTTTTCAATTAGATACAAAACAGAAACACTAAGTAATTATTAGGACAATTTTAAATGATGAGAGATGACAGTTGAGTTATAGGGGAAATGAGCATAGATTTGGAGTTGGGAAACTGAGTTGACATCCTGAATCTTTCCAGCTCCACATTTGGCTGTGTGGTTTCCCACTGTGTGGCCTTTGATTCCTTCATCTGAAACTTGGACGTTAGGGCTGGATGTTCCAACAGACCCACTACTGATAGGCATCCCTGGGTTCTGAAGGACCACTTTGAAGAAAAATGAGTGAAGGAATCTTGGTTCTGAAGGCCAAACTTTCGAGCCCATCTCTTTTTTCAAGGATCTGGGGTTTGGGACTACATCAACTCTCTCTCTCTCTGCTTTTTTCTTCTTCCTCTTTCCTCTGGTGGGGAGAGTCAGAAAAGGTGTTTCTCTGTGACTCTGACAAGTTCTTTCCATCTGCTGCTAACATGCCATTAGCAAGATTTTCCTAAACCTCCCATGTATATTCCAAAGCCACACAAACAGGGCACAGTGGGCTTCCTGTCCTCTTTTTTCAGTTTTCCAGAGCTTGATGCCTGGAGAGAAAAGAAAGCACATGCCAGCTTCTGATGAAAACACACGCTGTTGGACTGGTTCCTCGTGGGTCCCTGTTTAGAAGCCTCCCTAAGATGTCTGGACCTGCCAATCCCTGCTTTTTCTCTGGGGCTGTGTCTCTACTATTTCCAGATGTTTACACAGCTGGCTGGATTACTTAACTACATTGACATCATACACCTTGATATTTCCTCTTCACACAAATGGTTCAGATGGGAAAGAAACTGGCTATTGAGAGTCCAGGCACCATAGAACTCACCAAAAATAATATTCTAACTCCCCACAAAGATGTCGATGCATTTTCCTGCCTGCACTGCTCCCCATATTGCATGGGACTCAGTATTCCCATCTGTAAAGTATAGAGGTTGGATGAAAATACTTTCCATGGTATCAATTTCTTCATTTTGCCAATTTGGAATCTATATCTTTGAGGAGGACTCTATTTAATTGATAATTAGTCACAGAGATACTGCTACATTCCAGAGAAAGAGTAGATGGATCCAAAGTTGGAAGTGGAAACAAACTCAGGAAGATCTGTAAGTTATTTCTTCAGAACAGGCACTCAATCAAGCACTTTATCGGTAGTGTGCCTTTTAAAGCCCAAAACAATTCCATGAGCTTCAAATTTGTATACTGGTTTCACAGGTCAAGGTACTGAAGCTTACAGATATAGTGAGCTCACCTAAACTTACAAAATCTGGTTCATCCAGAGAATCTAACCCACCGGTGATTGGTTTCAGAACCCACATCCTGTGCTTCCCCTTGAGCATTTTCTGCCCTCAACAATGGGATAGTACTGTAGAGTTATAGAATCTAGCATGTGCTGCAACCACAGAAATCATGGCCATGTGGGAAAGGCTTCCTGGCAGAAAGGATATGCAGGCTGAGCCTTGGGGGTCAAGCAAGAATACATTTGGAAGAGGCATGATTTGTCGCAGGAAACACACTGTCACTAGTGGATGAAAATGTCAAGCCCTAACACATGGTTCAATGCTCCTCCCCACACAACTTTATCATTTTAAGCAAGTCCCAGAAGGTTCTGCACCTTGATGACTCTCTCTAGCTTAGTGTGGCATCTTGGTAGAGCAACTCCCCACCTGTTGAGTTCTGAATGCATAATCTCCCTGTGTTGGTGTTCGGCACCTGGCATAGAGCAGGGCTCAGTATGCATTCACTGAACAAATAAAAGTTTTATTTTGTGAAATGGCTCCCTCATCACCAGCAGCAATAATATCAACAACTAACTTTTGCTAAGTGCCAAGTGCCAAGCACTGTGCTAAGTTCTTTTCATGCATTACCTTAGTTAATCCTCTTGAAGTCAGAAAATTATTTTCTCAACTTGACACCTGAGGTTAAATAATGTTTCCATGGCCACACAACTAGCAAGTGTCAGAGCCAGGCTTTGGGCCCAGACTGGTGATGACTTCAAAGCCTGTGCCTTTGGCCCCTCTGCCCAGGCTTCTCTTCTTCTTGGCCTCAGCATCCCTCTTTGTTCCCTGGGTAGAAAGTCTGCTGCAAGAAGGCCTGAGGTGTCCCAAAGGTTCCAGCACACCCTTCCTCTTTGTCCTCTGACATCTGTTTATCGTTTCCCTACTCTGGAGCCAGGCCAGGCTTTCCCCCTGCCTAGCTGTAATTCAGATGTCAGGGAGGATGGAAGCCAGCCCCCATGTCTGAGCGTTTGAACTGCCAGAGACTAAGGAGAGACTGGTGCACACTCATGTTTGTTTGGTCAGGACACAGCACAGCACTTTTCAGGGCAGGGCCTCTGGATGACACCCGCATCTCTCCAGGCCTCTCCCACAGGCTCACAGCCTTGCCTAGGCACTCTGTAAGGCTCCTGGTTCCAAAAAAGTTGAGAAAAGAGGTATCGTTTCCCACTCCCTTTACCACACTCTGCTGTAAGCCTCTAGTAGGTTGAAATTTCTCTTTCCTTTGAGTATGAGCAGGAGTCACTGGGAATTTTTTAAAGCTACATTTTTTACTAAATATGTTTTCTAAAACACTTGCTTCAAGAAATATCCCACATACAAAATATGTTCTATGGCCCAACAACGTGCCAAGATGCTGCACACACGGTTCTCTGCTCTTATAGGTTTACAATGTGCACTCAAGTACTAAAGGCACTGAGAAGTCATAGAGCCCTTTATCTTCAAAGCATATTTTATGAATGTACAAAGCAAAATCTAAGACTTTCAAGGGAGCTGAGGCTCAGCCAGGAGACATAGTGCCTCCAAAAGGCTCACATCACGAGCAGGAGATTCCCCACCCCCCCACCCCCACAGACATGGTGTCTTGTGGAGCACTCTGCTGAGCCTACTCTGGGCTTCTGGGTATCTCTCAGTGACTGAATTTCTATCAATCAGATTTCAGGATATACGAGAGAGGCTGGTCCTTTCGCACTCTGCCATGAATTCCCTCAAAAACTCCAGAGTGGACTTTTCCTGAGAGGACTTCAGGGATCAAACTAGATAAGGAGATAAAGGCAGGCTCTCCACAAACATTTCGTGTATTTGCAAAACTGTTGGAGTAGATTGGCCCCGGTTATACCCTCCAAACAAGGTAAGTCAGCTGTTCTCAACCTGTGGGTCATGACTCCTTTGAGGATTGAATGACCCTTTCACAGAGATCACCCAATTTATTACAGTAGCAAAATTACAGCTATGAAGTAGTAACAAAAATAATTTTATGGTTGGGTGGGGTCACCACAACATGAGGAACTGTATTAAAGGGTCATAGCATTAGGAAGGTTGAGAACCACAGATATAAGTGTTTGGGGAGTCAAGGCGCAGTTGCCTGTACTAGCTTCATCATCTCCTTTAATATTAGGATGTGGGCAACACTATCAAGGTAAAAGGAATATCTCTGGTCCGCCCTCCAGGAGCAAATTCCATGATAGCGTCTACCAGACTTTAGCACATACACGTGTATGTCTGTTTCCTATTCACATAGGAACATAGGAATATGCTCATCCAAGCATCTGTCCCCCGTACAAATGTGTGACAAGCCCATAATAGAACTAGTTGTAGAGATGCTAAGTATCTGAAGTAGGTGTCACCATTGCAGGTGGTTTTCACAGGAGCCACTCTGAGTTGCAAAGTCAAGAAGAGATGGAATAGAGCACAGTGAAGGAATATGCTTTATTCCTTCCTCCAACCACACTCATGACTGAAGGGTGAGAGCTGGCATGCACAGAAGGAGAAATGGGGCTGACCTAGGGCTCTTCAGAGATCATTGACGCCCGGGTCTTCCTAGCCCATTTTGACCAATCACTAATATAGGCATGGCCTTGGAAATGCAGCTCTCTATAGTCTTGCTCTCTACAGGAGAGGGTTGGTCATGGATATCCCTCAGGTCTTCAGCCCTCTGCAATATCATGGGGGCCCCAATCCAGCCCCAGCCTTCCTTGCAGTCTGTATCCACTGATCTGGGGCCAGTCTTCCTCTCTCAGCCCCTCTACCCTAATCAACTCCCTCCTTGCCTCCTCAGAGATCACATTAATAAAAACCAGAGGCTCTCTGTGTCCTTTATCCTAAAGGTCAGAGCAAAAGGTTTGTCTAACCATGGTATTTCAGGAACATGGGTCTGAGAAGGAGCCCCAGGCTGCCTCCTATGGGACAAATACCTAGGAACCTAGGCCATTCTATATTTAGAGACTACCCCCCAGTCAGGCCTTGTTCACTGTGATTGGCCTCTGATTCCCAGGACAGCCCTGCCCTACCTTGCCCTGCCACATATTCTAGTCACAGCCCTGCAACCTTGCTTTGAACCAGCAAGAAAAATTCCCAGCCCATTTTCAATCACACGGGTGAAGTCCTAGACCACTACTCAGAAACCAAAGAACAGAATCAACACCCAGAATCTGAAGGTAGGTCTATTGCTGAGATAATCTCCGAAAATACTGTATTATTTTCTAACATTGAGAGCTAATATAGATTGTTTTGTTATGTTTTATATTTATATTTGTTATGTTTTATCGTTCCTTTCCCTCCAGTTTTACCCATTTGTAATGAAAATATCTCCCTTGTGCCTATTCCATCAATGTACTTTGCATACAGATAACTTGTAGTATAGATTTCATGGGTTCGCAGATGAAGAGGGATTTTGTTCCAGATAGAATATGCCTAAAATCTAACCTACATTTGATTTAGATAATTCAGAGGATGAGTTTTTTGGACTTGAATTGATATAAAACTTTTGGGATGATGTTGAAGATGGTACTGCTGTGGGGTAGAGATTGGGCTGCTAACCACAAGGTCAGTGGTTCAAAACAGAATGTCTTTCAGAAAAAAGATTAGGCAGTCTGCTTCCATAACAATTTACAGTCTTTCTCTGCTCCAGGATATTTGTATATGCTGTTTTCTATGCCAGGAAGGCTGTATCTGCCCTCTGTTTTATTAACAGCTCCCACCCCAACCTATCCAGTGCTACTTACTGTATACACAGCTGACCATAATACACAGTTGGCAAAAAGACACAGCCAGTGTTTAGAGCAGGGAAACAAGACAAAAATATTCTGAACCAAATAGTACCAGTGCACTAGAATGTTCTGGGGTACCAAACCTTTGGAACATAAGATGTACCCTTGTTTTTCCCCCACTTTGGGCTGGAAAAAGGTGCATCTTATGGTCCAAAAAATATGGTAAATCTCACCTTTGAAAAGGACCACCTGACCTAAATTAATTCCAACTATCCTATTAAGCTCCATTGCAACGGCCTGTTTTGTTTCCTTCAGGCCTCTTACCTTCATTTATTCCAATTTCCTTTATTCAGTAGTTCGCTTGTTTGTTAGCCATCTCTGCTTCCAGTTGGAAGCCTCTAGGAAGGTAGGGACCTCCTTCCTCTCACTTACCATTATCTCCAGTCCTAACCGCTCAGAAAGCCCTCAGTAAGTGTCAGCTGTTATTTTTGCTATTTTATTACAGCTGTGGTGCTTGTTGCCACTGGCCTACAATAAATAGCAGTTGAACGCTGAATGAATATCAAGCCTCACTCAGACACCACTAGCTATGGGAGCTGCAAAACCAGATAGGTTGCAGGCCCACCTCTGCCCTCCCAGTGCTTACAGGAGGCCATGATGGAGAAAGGGGAAGAGGGGTTCAGGTCCCTCTGCCCAGTAACCCCTCAGACAGCACCCTGCCTCTCCCAGCCTTGCCCTGCTGCTGAATCGTCCCGGTGATTTTCCCCCAGAACACAGTCTGTCATCTCTTCACCATGAACTGTATTTAAAATGTAAATAAAAAAAGGCTTTTAGGAGATTTAACTGTTTCCCTTGGTATTTAAATTATTCAATTATAACTAAAGCTATTAAAATACAGTTAATTAAAATTGTTAGATTGTTTTCCTTTGCACTGATCACAGCATTGCCCGACTTCTCCCTCTAGCTGTTTAATTCCTATTAAAAATGATAATGCCTTGCTTTATTCATAAATGCAGCAACCTTCCCTCACATTCTTCTAGTGATCTCTTCAAGACAGAACACACTGTTTTCTTTTCTTCTAGCAGTGAAGTGGAAATTCTGCGGTAGTCTTTAGAGGTTTAATCAGCAGTAAAGGGGACTCAAAATTTAAACATTAGCATTACCCAGTCACAACAAATAACACAGACCTCTGTAAAAATCTGTCTAATTCTGATGCAACATAATGTCATTAGAGGCCAGAGGAGAACCCTGAGGTTTAATAAAAGATGGGACCTAAATAAAGGTTTCATAACTCACAACACAAAATTACTGCATGCATGTGTTAAATATTTTATTTGAAAGGTTTCTCAGCATTTCTAATGGGAAGAGCCCTGTAGTACAGATGGGTAAGTGCTGCCAGAACAAAAGTAAAAAGGAGAAAAAGGAGGTCTCGAGGATGAGTTGGTATCTTGTTGAGTCTAGTGTAGCTAAGATGGCATGCCCGGAGAGAGTGATCAGTTAGAGTGCTTAAACTCCCAAGCTGTGTGCTCACACAATGATAATAGTGGTTCCGGGTATTGGTGGGCAAAGTGGCAATGGTACTTAATGTTTTCAAACATGGTATGTGCCACTTCCAGCATTTAAAGTGATTTGTGAACCTCATATGCCAGAGAAGGGAAGGCAAAGTGCCTCCTAGACCTCAAATGGAGGAACAAAGTGTGTGGCAAAGACAATGCTTCAATTCAGAATATTTTAGTTGCCATCAGGTGGGCACTGACTCATGATGTCCCTTGTGTATTTGACTAGAAATCTCTCCATACAGTTTTGTTGCTTTTGGTAAAGGTTTTAGGGGCAGTAGATTGCCAATACACTCCTCTGAGACAACTCTAAGGAGACTCGATCTAATAAAATTTTGTTAGCAGCTGTGTATTAACCATATGCATCATCCAGGGATACC
This sequence comes from Nesogale talazaci, assembly GCA_004026705.1. NCBI lineage: Eukaryota > Metazoa > Chordata > Mammalia > Afrosoricida > Tenrecidae > Nesogale > Nesogale talazaci. The sequence goes on from PVJH01006705.1 coordinate 78,294, forward strand.
TCTGAGAGTATACTGCATGCTAAGATGCATGTGTGCAATAGACGCTCCACCTGTCTTTAAGGAATGTAGAATGCCCTTGTCAACTGCACATGCAATCCGAATTTAAGCTGTGTCAGTCATAATAAATTCTTCTGTGTGGAAATGTGGAAGTCTTGAAAGGCAGGCTGATTTCTTTGCTTACTGAGATGGTCTGAATCAGACAAGAGATATGAAAGGCCTTGACAATGACAACAGAATACTAGTCTGGGATACTGGACACTGGAGCATATGTGGCAGCTGGAGCAGGTAGGGTAAAAGAACCCTAAGTTAAAACCAAGTTTAGGAACCTGATAAAGACACCTTTTCTTAGAAGAAGACCTTGGGAAAGCTTTTGACAATGGACTTATATAACACCAGAAGCATGAGCCACTAAAGAAAAATATATGAAGTCAACTTATCAGTATTAGAATTTTGGATGCATCCATTGACTGTATTAGGGAAATTAAAAGACAAACTACCAAAAGAAAGAAAATATATAGGAACAGCAAATATGATAGGGATTTAATATCCAGAATATATAATTCCTCCAACTTGGCAACAAAATGGCAAACATTCCAATTAAATTTGGGCAAAAGACTTGAATAGATATTACTCCAAAGAAAATATACACAAGTCACTAAGCACATGAACAGATGCTCAGTGTCATTTGGCATCAGGGAAATGCACATCAAAGTCACAATAAGATACTCCATCACTTCTGGAATAGCTGTCATCTGTATGAGTGGAAATGCATTGACCAAGTGTCAGCAAGGATGTGGAAAATAGAAGAACTCATGCATTGCTGGTGGTACTGCAAAATAGTGTGGTCATTATAGAAAATCACCATATGACCCAGCAGATCCACTGCTGAGTATACATCAAAAGGACTTGAAAGCTGTTATTCAAACAAATGTTGACTATATCAATACTTTTTAAATATTATTCACAATAACCAAAACATAGAAACAACCTAAGTTTTTGATCAACAAATAATGGATAACCACAATAATGTATAGCTATAAAATGGAAATATTCAGCTATAAAGAGAAATGAAGTTCTGATATTTGCTACAACATGGATGAATCCTTTCTATTTTTTAATTAAAAGATCACTTCATTGTGAGTGCTTTCAGCTCTTATAACAATCCATATATTAACTGTATCAAGCATATTTGTACATATGATGCCACCATTATTTTCTAGACATTTGCTTACTATCAAGCCCTTGTATCTACTCCTCTTATTTTCCTCCCTCTCCCCTCCTCATGACTTCTTCATAAATTATAAATTACTATTATCTTCGTTTCTCACACCAACCACTGCCTCCCTTCCCCCATGATTTCTGCTTTTCATCCCCTCCTGGAGTGGGGTGTGTGTGTAGTTATGTGTCAATCATTGTGATAGGTTCCCCATTCTTCCCCTCTACCCCCACTTTCCCTCTATCCTTCTGATATTGTTACTCCCATTCCTGTTGCTGGATCCCATGTGTTGTGAACTCTTATCTGTACCTGTGTACATGCTCCAGTCTAGTCCACAGTGAAAGGGAGGGTTGCGGTCATGATGGTGTGTGCTTGTGTGGGTAGGATGGGACGGGGGGTGAGGAAACCTCAAGGAACTGAAAGAAGATTGTGTGTTTCATCACTGTACACTGTGCTCTGGTTGACTCACCCCTTTCTTGTGACCCTTTTATGAAGGGACGTTCTATTGTCTACAGATGGGCTCAGGGTCTCTGTTCTGACCCTCCTAGATCTCAGCTATATATTTTTGTTTGTTTGGTTTGGGTCTTCTGATGCCTGTTATCCAATCCGGTCTATACCTCATGATCACAGAGGCTGGTGTGCTTCTTCCATGTGGGTTTGTTGCTTCTCTGCTAGAGGTCCACTTGTTCAACTTCAAGCCTTAAAGACCCCAGACACAATACCTTGTAATAGCCATGCACCAACTGCTTTCTTCACCACATTTCTTATACACCCATTTTGTCTTAGATGATCATGCTGGGAGGGTGAATCTTGAAAAAATTCTCCTGAATAAGTAAAGTGGAGCAAAAAAGAAAAGAACAAATATTGCATGGCCCCCTTTATATGGAATATCTTGCATAAACAAGTTTACTGATGGGAAGAAAGAATGAGGCTTATTACTACTTGGAGCAATATAAAACTATGAAAATGGATGTGACAGCTGTACAAAAAGGTGAGTGAGATCTACATCAGTAAATATACTCTTAAAGTGAGAAAAAAATTGTGCTATGTATATTTTGCCAGAATAAATATATTAAAATAATCCTTGAATATTATACTTAGAAGTTCTGACTTTATTCTGAAAGCTGACTTTCATTCTAAGAACTGACAAAAGACTAGCAAAGCATTACACAGGTCCTAGCAGGGGGAAACTGGGAGTTTCTTGATGTCTGATGACTAAGCACTTAAAGTTCTGAGGTTGGGGTCTAAGATACTACTTCACTTCTTGAAAGCATCCCTGTGGTGAAACCCCAGGTTTTGCAGGTAAAATAGTGGATAGTCCAATGTGAAGACAGGCTTCTGACATTCTGATGAGTGACCTGGGCTCTCACCCTGGGGCTTCAGTTTTCAACGTGGCCTTTTTCACTTTCTGCTTTCTGTTGAAGATAGTGAGCCTTCCACCTTCTGGCCACTATACGACTGCACATTCATCCCAAAGACATTTTTGCCCTCAATGTCCCTAAGAAGGAGAAAGCAGTGGTATTAGTATTAGTCATCAGGAAAGTGCACATTTAAACCACAGTGATATAGCTCTATGTGTCCACTGTGATATAAAATGCTCTAATGTGAGGTAAAAATGTAGGGATTTGGGAACTCCCATATACTGTTGGGACACAGTCACTCTGCAAAACAGCTGGAAAGTTCTTAAAAATTTTTGTCATGCACATTTCATATTATCTAGCCAATCCATCCATAGAAAGATATATAAAATCATAGCTTATGCAAAGATTTGTATGATACTATTCATAGCAGTGTCATTCGTATTAACCCAAACCAAGAAATAGCCCATTTACCCATTAATAGGAGAATGGATAAATACATACTGTGACATATTCATTCAATGAAACCTACTTGATGACAAAAAGGAACAAACTGTTGATGATTCTGACTTATTGAGACCTCATACTTGTCAGCGCAGAATAGGGCCATAAGGTGTTCAAAGTCCTAAGGTGGGTTTTCTAATGCATGTTGCTAGGCGTTTCTTTCCAGGCATCTGTGGATAAATTTAGATTGTCAATCCTTCCATTTGTACCTCCTAGGATCTTCTGAAGGGGTGATGGGCATTCGTTATAAAGTAGCATGAGGAAAGTTTAGATGTGTTCACTCTCTTAATTACATTGATTTTTCCATGGATTAATGTATGTCAAATTAATGTATGTCAAATGTATGTTTAAATATAAGTGCTGTGTGCCAAATAGGCACAACAATTGACCCAAACAGCCAAGATCATGGAGAATTGCAAGATCTTTCATTCTGTTCTATGTAGAATACCTATGCATCAGAGTTGACTCAACACCAGTCAACAGAAAAAACAAGACATGGTAATCATACCTCAATGAAACTTAGGAATGAAATTTAGGAATACCTAGGGATGCAGTAGTTAAATGCTCAGCTGCTAACTACAAGATCAGCAATTTGTACCTACCAGTCACACCACAGGGGAAAGATGTACTAGTTTGCGTCCATAAAGATTACTCTCTGCCATTGAATCAATTTTGACTCACAGGGACCCGACAGGACTGCCCCTGTGAGCTTCCAAGATTGTAACTCCTATACAAAAGAAGAAAGCCTCATCTTTTTCCTTGCGACTAGCTGATAGTTTCAAACTGCTGACCTTGAGATAAGCAGGCCACTTCATAACCACCGCACTACCAGAGTTCCATAAAGACCACAGTCTCAGAAAACCTATGAGTCAGTTCTCTCGTGTCCTCTAAGGGTTACTCTGAGTCACATGGACTCAACATCACAGAACAAGAATAAAACTGGTTTTAAAATGTTTGTCAGTCCAAAATTTCAGAATTATAATCCAAGTTTGGGGTGTGTCAATTTTTCAGTTTTTGTATAATTCCAAATATACAAAAGAGACCTATGAATGCATCTTAATTATTTACATTTTGTCTACTTTGCCTTTTCTTTCTCACTTTACATATATATATGTATATATTTCTGAAATATTTGGAATTTAGAGATATCATTTACTATTGTTTTAAAATTTGTCAGTGTGTTTTTTCAAGAATAAGGCACCCTTCTACATTTCCACAGCAAACATAAACACCACTGCCACCACCCAAAGGACCACTGCCATTGAATTAGTAACCGCACAGAGGACTTCTAAGGCTGTAAATCTTTACAGAAGCAGATACTTTCAACCTCTGATGTGTTTGAATTGCCAACCTTGCAGTTAGAAGTACAATTTAGTGGAGTTAAAATACTGTTATTTATTCCACTTTGAAATTCCATAAATTATCTCTACATTGTGCTTTATGCCAGCTTTCTTCATGGCCCAGAATCCACTCCAGCTTCCCACAGTGCGTCTGATTTTTCTATTGGTTTAGTCTCCTCTGACCTGAGTGCAGGTCCTGATTCAGTTACTTGATTGTTCTAAACTTTGAGCATCCAATCCATCTATCCCTGAACATAATGCTAGCACATACCCCTCAGATCTGGAGAAGATTGAATAAGATGATATCCGTACAGTGTCATTAATATAGTACTGGCACAAGGAAACCACTCAGTTAATGGGGCTCTAAGAGATTAGCCAAACATGTGAGGTTCATGCATGCATACATTGCATGCGTACATGTGATATGGGTGGAGCCACCTCAGCTGGTGCACTGGCAGCCCAGCTTCTCTGGTATACTTTCCTCTCCCCCAGGACTATCATGGTTAACTCTTCAAAAATAGTTTTTTTATGCAAGGGAATTGAAAGGGCTATATGATGTTCTCTGGAGTTTGCAGAATGTGATCTTCTTCTTCTTCAATTCCTCTTCCCTTTCTCTGTCCAAACACAGTCTACCTTATTCAAATTTGGCAGGGCAATCCCTTTAGAGTAGAAGAATCAGCAAGCAAATCTTCCACCATCCAAGCAAGGTTAGTGTCTATTGTCAGTAGCCTGAAGCAAAAGCCCATTTAACAGTAGCAGTTAAACTCAGTTCTCTTGACAAGACAAGTTTAGATATTTTTTTAAAGCCAGAAGGTTAGGATGGGGAGACTACCAAGAAAAAGAGCATCAGGCCACTCAACTGCAGAAAACATAGGGAGACATGGGCATTGCACAGAGAGAGGGAAGGGTGGCAGGCTAGTGGTAGTTAGAGTCAGCACAGAGACTGAGAGGAGATACAGAGCAAGAAGCAGATGGAGGACCTGTCCCCAGTACTTGCCTCACTGCCACTCTGTGGGGCTTCCTTGTGTTCCTCCTCCACCGGGGTGGGAGAGAAGATTCTGGTTTTCACTATAGTTCCAGAATCCTTGCTATAAAACTGCAAAGCACAAGCTTCTGGGATAAGTTGCAATTCCTTGAAGCCTTGAAAGCCATATTGTCATAGAGAAAGAGAAGAAAGAAGATGGACAAAAGAAAAAGAAGTGTGCTTTCCTGTAGGTTGAGGGGTCTCTGACCATTTCTGTGTCTCGTTCCTCTAGACCCCGACTTTCCAATAGCTTCAACTGCTCTAAAGCTGTTGGATGACTGGCAGTGAGAACATAAGCAAGAAAAGTTGAACAGGAAAAATAAACATGGACTGTCTGGAAACAAGGACATGGATAAGTTGATTAAGGATGGATGGGATTCTGGAGCAAGCAGAGAGGCATGAGAGGTGGTCAGAGGAGACAAGATTTAATTGGGCTTCTTACTAGACAAGGAGCATTCTATCCCTTACAGGCGTGTCTGTGCCTTAATGCTCTCCTTTCACTGTAAATTCCATATTGTAAATGCTAATGGATCACTTACTCTGTGCCAGAATCATGCTAGGTGCTTGGGATTTGTGGCAGTAATGTATTTAGATGTCAATTTCATAATTGAGATGTAGGGGTGGAGTCTAGCCTATTAATCTGGAGATAGCTATTGAGTAGCCAATGAGGATTCTGTGTGGGCATGGCTTTCTCCTGAGACTTCTGGAAAATCTCATGACATCTCCCTTGTGGAGATGAGAGGCCATCTCCCCAGTTGTTGGGAGTCAGTCTCCGAGATGACAAACTAAGGACAAGACAAGATGGCAGCATCTGAGGAGCTGCAGGAGACAGAGAAGCCACACAGTCTTACCCTGATGGAACCAGACTTCTGAAACTGGAGAAGCCGCGTGGAAACACCTGCCAGTGCTGAGTTGCTTCTACCACCACTGGATGCTGTTGATGGACCCTGAGCCCTGGAAGCGAGGAATCATGGGGAAACCCCTGCCAGCACCAGGACTCTGCACCCACTGGCCTGTGACTTCTTGAGTCGCAAGGAGATTTTATAGACTGCTACCAGGCATATGGACTAATATTGGACTTATGACTTTGAACTGGACTGGGTTGGGATGTTTTCAATGTTCCATTCCTCTTGTATATAAACCTTACCCTTATATCCATATACATGTCTATGAATTTGTTTCTCTAGTCTACCCAGACTAACACAGGGCTGTTGGCCTTGAAGTACACGAAAACAAAGGTGGAAACCAGAGAATGTTATTGCTCATGATTTAAGCATGTTGTACTTGATAATAGAGATAATCTTCAAAAACAAAGAAAAAACCTGCTATTAAATTATTGTTTCACTAAAAGCTACAAGAATAATGGAAAGATGAAAGGAAACTATATTAGATTTGGAGATATTTCTAATGGTGTGTCTTGGGAACAAAACACACAAAAAATTCTTCACAACAAATGACAATCACTGCTATGTCATGAAGGATGTTTTTTAAGATCCTAAAGAAAAAGCAGGCACAAAGTACTGTATGATGTTCACATAGCATCCAACACACACACCATCCCATTTCACAGAACATGTTAACAATTTTAAAAGACATACTGCATTCATAAAACATATCATCTCCTCTGCAGGAGAGGGGAGAGCGTGGGTGGGAACTATGCAAGATGATATTATAGAAAGAGCCAGAAAACCTTGAATGCATAGAGGATGGAATGTGATTTTGTACATGGTGGGATCTGTTGGAGGTACTAAACCAAACATAGGATGAACAAATTTGTGGTATAGTGAGATCACTCTAGCAGCAGGAAGGGGGCGTGGGGTGCATGTTTACAGTAGGGAGATGAATGAGAAGCTATTGCAACACCACCTAGATCAGGGGTGCTCTACTAGGTGATTGCAAATGTAGTGTGGGTAGATTGCATGAAATTTAAAGAACAGATATAAGCCTATCACCAATTCCATCACTTCACTGATACACAGTGCAGCCAATGAGATGCAATCTTATGTGTGAAATGCATGCGCAAACAACTGCACGAAGCGCAGCAAAACTGACAAGCTAAGTTATCACCAATTTTTAGACCTTGGTTTATTTTCTCTTAAAGGGTATTAAAATGAGTGGGGGAGCTGGACCAAGTAAGAAGACAAAATGTAACACTTTCATAGGGAATGCGAATTTTCTTATTAAAAATCATTTTATTGGGGGCTCATGCATCGTTTTTCACCATACATAAATAAACATACTGTGCCAAGCACCTTCACATCTCTGCTGCTGATATCTTTCTCCAAACATCCACCTTTTGGAATGGGAGATTTTGACACTACAAGCCAACAGTCAGCTGAAGTCAAAAGCGCATGAACAGTTCTGGAACTTACTCGCCAAGGGAAAGTATCCAAACATGAGAAAATGTGCTACTTCCTTGACTGCATTATTTGGCTCTATTTATTTATGTGAATAAGCCTTTCCCTCATAAAGATCATTAAGTCCAAGTACCATTCCACCATGCCTGATGATCATTTGGAAGTGTGATTGAGGCTGGCTGTCAGCAGCGACTGTCAGGACTATGCATCCCTGACTCATTCCATTCGGTGCAAGCCATCAGGTAATGACAAAAAGTGTATAAATGGCATTGTGTTGTGCACTATGGGCTCACGCAGTTATGCAAGGTACATAAACATACATTGCAAATATAAAGAATTCTCAATGCATTTATGAATAATTGCAATAAGTAGATAGATGAAAATAAATATGTGGTTTTGCATTTTTGGAGTTGGTAGATCATTTTGACTTGACCATTTTCTAAGTAGTGTGCACTCCTGCCCTAGAGATACTAAAGGTAAGGGCAGTGAGCAAGAATGGAAGCCAGAGATGATGGAAGGGCAGCAACCTGGAGTTGGCAACCGCACGGGGCTGCTCCGCAGGCCAGACGGTGAGTTACAGGAGAGGACAGGTAAGACTGCAGCTTAGATGTTGCCAACCATCCTGGAGGGCTACCAGGAGGGCTTTGACTGGATCAGGGCGGGTGCTGCTGAAGGGGGAACTTTGCTCCTTCTCTCTGGCTCATTCGGTTGTTTTTTCTTGCCTATAAGCAAAGAAGGAGGTGGGGAGGGTGAAAAACACATTAAGTGCCAAAGCTTATTTTAATACAGCATTAAGGTTGAAAATGTAATCTCCCAGGAGTCAGGAAATTCTGAACAAGGAGTTTCCATGGCAACCCAGCCACACTGTTCTTCTGTCCATTCAGGCCCTGTTTTCCTTGTTAAATATGATCCCGTCATATATTTTATTGAGCTAAATGTGTTACCCACAGCATGCAGGACTCTAGTTGGCAGTAGTACTGAGCTGCAGAAGCTGTGTATGTGTGGCACGAGGTGAGTATCTTCAAAATCATCCACATCTGAGGAACTCATGTCTAATAAATGGGATATAGCTCCATTAAGAGTAGCTTTCCCATGAAAATAAATGAGCAAAAGTGTGGCAATGCCTGTGCACAGTAGGAATCCCAGAGCCCCAGCCCCCGTCCTAGGTAGAAACAGTGCGTTGCCTCGCAGGCCCTTCTCAGTGTCCCAGCCAGCAGCCCCGTGGCTGTCACTTCTCTTGTGGCTCTTTCCTGCGTGGAGATTTGAGGAGGTAGATTGGAATTACCTGGTCCAGTGGTTTTCACATGCCCCAGCCAATTGAAGATCATCTGTCACTGTTCGTTAGCATCCCAGGTATACCAGGCACCGTCAAACAGATGTGGAGAGGAAATTTGATTCTCCTCAGAGGCTTCTATCCCACTAAAGCAGCACAATGAACAAAAGACTTCCACACTAGCAGCAACAATGTTCCAGAGTGATCCAGGAAAGTTGGGCTGTCAGAGAGGGCAGCTAAATTGTGGAATGTGTGATGGAGGAACAGCTATAGAATGTGAAAAGCGCATGGAATTCTAAAATCCGGCTGCCCTCTGTGTGATTCTCTCACCACCATGTAGTCCTCAGCAAGTCTCTTAATTTCCTTTTGTCTTCGTTTTTCATCTGGAAAATTGGGGAAGAAATTACTATTAACCTCATGCAAGTTTGTTGGAGGATTAAATGGGATAATTGATGTGAATTTTCACCATAATCTTTGAATCCATATTCAAATGTCATTTTTAAAGTGAGCTCTAAATAACTGCCTTGAATTCTAGAGCTGTGCAATGAATTTCTGGCATTTTGTGGTTGATTCAAGAATTCTGTGATTGCTTTTGGGTCCCCAGATGAATCTAGAAAAGGGATAAAGGGCAGCTAGTAAGCATGTTTTTAAATTTTGTGGCGATTTGGTTTCTGCTCTGACTGTAGTGCTCAGCTGCTGCTGAAGGGGAAACAGAACCCATGTATAAGAATGGGCACAGCTGTGTGCCAACAAAATTTTATTTGTAAAGATTGGAAATGGGTTGGATTTGGTATGCATGTCAGTTTACCAACCCCTGGCCTACCTATGTTGGAAACCATAGTCTTTTTGTGAAGGTTGCTTGTCTAATCAGAATCTATTTCCCCTTCTCACATCTCCTGTTACCACCACCACCACCACTACATATAAGCACCCCTTTCTTTGGCAAAATTTTTCACTTTCTAGAACCACCTTTACAAGAATGATTATCAATCCTTGATGTGGCCTTGCCTTCCCCTCATTAAACTCTGAGCTCACTGAGAATAGCCCTCTTTGTCACTCTTTGTCAATCTATACCCAATAGAAGATGTTTGGCTGATGAGTCTGTTAATTAATTTCAAGAAAACACACAGCATCTCAGAGAACTGGGAATTTGTCATGTTCTAAGGAGGTCTAAGTTGGAAGAATTTTCACAAATTTAGATGTAGCCCTTAGCCAGGACTTCTAGAACTATTAGAAGGCATGTTTCAGCTCTCTTGATGCAAACAAAATACAAAACCAGTTGCAATTAATCCAACTCTGACTCATGGCCACCCCATCTGCAATAGAGTATAACTGCCCACCATCACATTTTCTAAGACTTTTAATTCCCCCGGGGAAGTTGATTTCTGAGTCTTTCTTCTGAGGTTCCTCTGAATTTAGTCGAGCCTCTAACCTTTTGGTTAGCAGCCATTCAGAGACTCTTTTGTAATCTATATTCATTTTGTCAATGTATTTGCTCACATCACAAACCCAAGAGGAATCTGCCTTTCTACCAAGACACAATGGTACACTGAACAGCAGAGCAGACTAGCAGGAGGGGTTCACTAGGATGGTCTGACTCGCAAGTCTGTGACACTGGTCACAGCCTCCTTTCTCAGAGAAGGCATACATGTGACTGAGTACACACACTGATGACCTAACCATAGGCCCTTCACATCTGCAGCCTCCTCAAACCAACCCCTGACATCCTTGGCCTCCTCTGGCCTAGACCCATGCCATGAAAATGTGGAAGCTTCTAGAAGTGGAACACCCTTGTCAGTTTTCACATTAGCAAGCCTTCCTTGTCCTCCCTCTCTTGGGCAAAGCAGACAGACAAAATCAAGTTGCACAATTCACCTCTGAGTCACACTTCCCCGGTTCCCCGAGAACAGCATCTGCTTTTGACTCAACAGAGTCAAGCTTCATCAGGATAGTCAGACAGGCAGCCACTGCTCAAGAGTCAGGTTTGGTCTTGATCAACAGTTTGGCTGCCAGAACACTGGAGAAAATGACATCTTAAATGAGAATGATGGGCCAACAGATGTAGGTTTGTATGTAGTGGGGCTTCCCAATATTGGTATTCACATCATGGCATGCACATATCATTAGCATGGATTATGTTTTTATAGACTCCCTGGATGGTGCGAATGGTGAACACCCTCTGCTGTTGATGAAAAGATTGACTGTTCAAAACCACACAGAAGCACATTGGAATAAAGGCCTGGAAATGTATTTCTGAAATAAATCTGGCACTGAATACCCTATGTGACACAGCCCTACTCTGACCCAATAAATTTGACATGACTTGGAATCAAATTAACAGAAACTAACTTGATTTTTTTGTTTTCGTATCACCCAGGTGTGCCACTACATGTACCTATAAAGGTGCTCTGGGTGTGTGCATGCTTTTGTGCATGTGTGAGTCTGTGAAAAAGTTACCCCTAATGTGTGTCTGGACATGTGTTCAGGCATGTGCTTCTGAGTAGATCTAATGATGTTCATTCAGGGTCCCATTCCTCTTGTAGGATGCAGCGGTGCCCATTCCCAAGCCTCAGAAGAGGAATAGCCTGTTACCCTACTTTGTTATGGCATCAGGCGACTTTCCTATGAGAAACCAAAGCATACAAAACCCAGGAAGCCATATATGGGGGCTATGATAAAAAAGGCCCTCAAAGACAAATTCACAGGACTTACCAATGCCAGTTGCTAGTCACCTTAAGAACAGTTGTATCAACCTGCTTTCCTTTTTTGTTCCCTCTTACATTATTCATTTTGCATAAAGGAAACTTGTGGGTGCTTCTTGCTACTCATGCCCCTGACATCAATCAAAAGGTTGCTTTATTTGTTCCAAATATCTTGGTCTTCCCATAGAGGGACAGGCTGGCCTGCTGTGAGACCAGACATCTCGCTTTTAGTGGGACAGTCCTGATTTCAAACAATTTTCCCCACGTCCCGCAGCGTTTTTTAAAAAGTCCCAATTTTTTGAAAGAATGCACGACAAGCTACAGAATGAGAATGGGAAGGGAATAATCCCCCCCCCATTCACCCCCCCCCCAACCCCCAGTCAATGGTGTCACTTGCAGGAAGTCACTGCATAAGCCATTCACATAAAGGAGCTACCTCCAATGGTCTTACACATGTGTCCCGCGTCTGCCCCATGGAAAGAAATATTCAGATTAGATGGAATTGGGCTCTAAACTTTAATGATATGACATTTATGCATATCAAACGAGTTAACAGAAAACCCACAGATTGGAGGGGAAATATTCAGTAACAGCAGATCAAATAAAAGACTAATCTCCAAAATCTATAGAAAACCACAACGCCAGAAAAGCACAATGAAACCAATAAAAAGTGGTCACAAGGCATGAATAGACAATTTACCAAAGACGATATCCACGTGGCCAGCAGCCATATGAAGAAATGTTCTCTATCATTAATAATAAGAGAAATACAAATTATACCAACATTTTCAGGAAAATTCAATAAAAGAAAAAAATTATAGATGCTGGAGAGGATGCTATGGAAATCAACATGGCACTTCCTTAAACAAATGCAAATTATGATCCAGCGATTTCTATACTGGGCATTTACCCTAAAGAAACCAAGAACACAACATGAACAAACATTTGCACACCTATGTTTATTGCAACATGGAAGCATCCGAAAACCACTATTATGGAGGAATGCATAGACAAACTCTGGAATATTCATATAATAGAATATTGTGCATTAGTAAAAAGCAATGACAACCCACTTAAACAACATAAGACAAGAACAAAATTAGAGAATATACTTATAAAAATACTTAATAGTGCCATTTTACCATGAAAAAGAAGAAAAAGAGACTGGGTTTATACAACAAGAGACAAGACTTTGATGACAATAAGAGCTCAGAGAGGCTAGGTACAGGGAGAGGAAGGACGAGGATCTTGGAAGGGAGGGAAGGAAGAGGAGCGGGGAGAATGATCACCACATACTAGAGGGTTTGACAGGATATTTTTGATGATTTCATTTGAGATGGACTAGATAAATATATACAGTATACTTCTTTAAAAATAATAATTTAAAACATTTCTCCAGATTCTTTATCCCTCAAACCTAAATTTTGGTCTGAGTGGCTAAAAACGACAACAGAAATAAAACCAGGAGGAAAGAAAATTGAAATGAACTTGGAGTTTTTAGTGACAAACAAGTTCATTTCAAACATAAATAAAGAAGCTTTACTCTCCCATTGTCCATCTGTGTGGTCCCTGAGCAGGCTATGTGATGTCATTGAACCTCTATTTTCTTCAAAAGGGACTCAAATTTCCTCCCAGGAATGTTGTAAAAATAGAATTCAAGAGATGAATGCTGGGGCTCTAACTTCAGATGCCCAAACTTCAGGAAACAAAAGTCAAGCTCATTTTCACGGGAATTGTGGCAGTCATGTGCTTATGTTAATTTTATGATTGAAATGTAGGGGTGGAGTCTAGCCTGTTAATCTGGAGATAGCCATTGAGTAGCCAATGAGGCCTCTATTTGGGCCTGGCTTTCTCCTGAGACTTCTGGGAAATCTTGCAATATTTCCCTTGTGAAGATGAGAAGCTATCTTCCCCAGGTGTTGGGAGTTAGTCTTGGAGATGATTGATCACAGACAACACAAGATGGCAGCGTCCAGGAGACTGGAGTAGCCAGCGGAGAGACCACCATGGCTTTGCCCTGATGGAGCTGGACCTCTGAGGCTGGGGCAGCCACATGGAGGCCTCTGCCAGCAATGAGTTGCTTCTGCCACCACGGGATGCTGTTGGTGGACCCTGAGCCCTGGAAGCGGGGAGTGCCTGGACTCTGTAGCCACTGACCTGTGACTTTGTGAGTCGGAAGGAGATTTTATGGACTGATTTCAGGCATATGGATTAATATCGGACTTGTGACTTTGAGCTGGACTGGGCTGGGATGTTTTCTCAATATCCTGTTCCTCTTATATATAAACCGATTCCTCATATCCATATGCATGTCTTTGAAATTTGTCCCTCTAGTCTACCCGGACTAACACAAGAATTTTTCCAGTTCATAGCACCCTGATCTGCATCAGAGCACAACTTTGCTCCACAGGGTTTTCAATGACTCCTTTTTTTTTTTCCTTTTCTTTTTTTTGGAAGTAGAATGCCAGGCATTTCTTCCAAGGTGCCTCCGGGTAGATTCAAACTCCCGATATTTGGTGAGCAGACAATCACATAAATGACTTGCACCACTGGGACTCCAACTGGTAGGAAGCTCTTACTATGTGTTGATTCCACCCAGACTAGTCTGTGAGTTTTCAATGGGCATGGAAAGAATTTTTATTTGCCTCTATCTCTGTCACATCTGACCCAGGACCTAGCAAGCATCACATGATTGCTTCTGCTAAACTGCTGACGATTGTTAACAACACTGGACTTCAGAGATGTTTTCTGTTCCCCCATGTGCTAGTTTCCCACACAGCCCATTGGGTTTATTATGAATGACTTCCCCTAATTCACAGGCCATTGGATTCAACTCAAGAACAGACACACACCCAAAGATATACTCTGCACTCAGCACTCAGCCTGAGTATACCTCCCGATTACTAAAATCCTACTTGTGCCCTCTTCCTCTTTGCTTTTGATTGGCCACCCTCTGAGTCCAATACCTGCAGGAGAAAGTTTACAAGAACAAAGCCCCCAATCTTTGCTGAGCGGGAGCCCAGGTCATAAGACAGGCAGAGGGGTCTACAGATATGGGTATGTAACAGATCAGCACTGTGATCACACTTGTCCAACCATGTGATTGGACCCCACCATCCAGTTTGGACCTCCCTTGCTGGCTTTTCTCTCCTCAAAGGAAACTGCCATTGGTTTGCCACCAGAACTCTAAGTTGGGACTTCCACTGCCATCCACCATGGTTTCTCTCCCTGCATCCCCTTATCCCGGGCCCAAGGCCCAGGCCACATACAAAGGTGACCACTCTACTTTCTGCTTTGTTTATCTTTCTTGTCTGCCCTCCATGTCCCAGGGCACATATTACTGCATTACAATTCTGTTGCCAAATTACATTTCTCTTCTCCCATTCTGATTTTGGTAGAATGCTTCTTTCCAGCTTTAGCCTGTACCAGGACAATGGCAGACAGTGGTCCTACTCTGATGCATTTGCTCATCAGGAGACGATACCAGGAAGGGCCAGCTTCAGCTTCATGCCCAGGCAGTACTTGCAGCATCCAGTCCATCCCCTTCATGTTCCTCTGCCCTTCTCCCACTCAAACTGGTGGCATAGGGAGCTACTAACTAAACCCTTCCATCCTATCCTGAGCCAGGGACTCTCACATGTCAAGAAGTAGAGCCTGGCACTGCTATTAGGCGCCGCAGAGAGCAGACAACTCACTGTGGGATGAAAACCTCCATTCACAGCAATATCAAATCCCTGGCTCCGGAGAGAGAAAGACAGGTTTACTCATGGACCGAGACGTTGCCTGAGAGGAGAAAGCCGATCCGGAGAGGAATGCCTTATTAATGCAGACTCTGTTCTTTTCACCTGGCAGGCCAGACACAGCAGCCCACTTGTACTCTGAAATCCTAACTGGCTTCTGGCTGGGAGTTGTGGGGCTCTTGGAAGACGCGAGGCAGAGTGTACCAAGTATGCATTCAGTCAAATCCCAGCTCCGCCAGGCAGTGACGAGAGAAGACGGCAGTGAGGTGGGCCACGCCCAGCTTGTGGGAGACTGCAAGATGAGGCTGGAGTCACATTCTTTCAGTGCTTTAACGTCCTTCAACAGCTTGCTCTTCTTTTCTCTATCTCCTTTTTAAGTGTGTCTGGCAAGGTGGGTACAAAGGAGCCACAGAATGAAAGTATGAGAGCCCTGAGCAATTATTTTATTCTGTTCCTCCATACTTTTAGGTCAAAAATCCCCCGATGAACTCTTGTAAAGTCATATACTCTTTCCCAAGGAAAACGTTTGTCTCAAATTGAGTATATAATTATATGGAATTCAGTTACACCCATAGAGTTTAGCTTAGGAATATTTTCCAATGCATCACTCAACTGCTGAGAAAACCAAGGCAAGATACAAGAACCTGACCTACTCAGAAAAGTAGTAAGATTTGATAATTTTCAACATTTTATTGGGAGAAGGGATGTTTAAAAATAAGTGCAACTCTTTACAGAATTGAATGACGTCCCTCATATGTGCATATGCAAGCTATTTGTTATCCTTCCATCTATCCATTCTCCAGTTTTCCGCACTGGAAGCATTTTTAGCTGGGCAGATGGCACTCTGTGGTTTTTAGCATCCATTGACCCTATGGTCCTATCTCAACGTTCTGCCAGTGGGGTGTTAGCAGAAAGGGTATTTGGGATTATAAACTAAACCTTTGAGAAATAGGGGTGCACTTTCCTTTTCTCTTTTCCCATTCCACCAGCTGGAAAATAAACAACATAATGATCATTGAAGGAGTCAGATTGGATGAGTATTGAGAAAGGCAGAGCAACAATATAGAAATACCCTGGATCTCCGATGATTGTCAAGTCACTATACTGACCTGGCAGTGACTCCATGAATTTTTATTTGTCAAACAAGTAATCTCTTAATGTCATTACCAATTGTTGTCATGTTAATTTTGACTCATAGAGCCCTCATGTGTGTTAGAGTATCATCATGCTTCATGGAAATTTTAGCGGCACATTTTTCAGAAGTAGAGTACCAGATCTTTCTTCTGATCTGAGTGAACTCCAACTTTCAACTTTGGGGCTAGCAGCCAGATGATGCATTATTTTCAGTCTTTCTGCCATTACATTAGAATTGAAATTTTAACTAATAGTGTCGTGAACCTTAATATCAACAGACTCCTCTTCCTTTCGCCCACCATAGTCAGCTGTTTTCCAAGTCCCTTCAATAACGTCATGATATCTCGCTTTCTTACTCCTATCCCACTACCTCTACTCCAGGTATCTTCACTCTTGATCCTGAATTATTTCAGAAACCTCCAGGTAGGATTCCTTATTATACTTATTACACCATCCCATTGAAATTAACTCTACAGAAAGGAATATTTGATCTGAACACTCTGCTTCTCCAGCTTTCCAATGGATTCTTTGCTGTAGAGTGAAATTCAATGCCTGTAGTTGAATTTCTTGAGGCCCTCCATGAACTAGTTCTGATCTGCCCACTAACCTCATCCTTGTGTCCTGTTCTTCCAACAAGGGGCACTGCCTACACTCCCCCAAGTAACTAAAACATTCAAAAACGTCTCCAAATATTTTTAATAGCTTCCTGTGTTCATCTTTCAAGGCTAACCTCTTTGGCTATCCATTTAGCACCTCCTCTTCCATGCCTTCTTAACTACATTTCTAAGATAACTTGTAACACATCCCTCTAGCATTGTCTCCGATGTAGGGCCGTTGATGCCAGAGTCATGGAATGGTTCCCCTAGGAGCTCATGACATTGCCAGGAATAAGCTCTATGCCCAAGAAGTCTCTGTTAGATAGAAATCTATTGATGAATAAGAAATGGAACTCAGGATCCTTACATTTTTCCCAAACCCTACCCTATTCTGTCATGTTCTATCATCTTAGTGGAATATTTGCACTTCCCCCCACTCTCCCTTCCTTCTCTCTATCTTTCCCTTCTTCCCTTTCTTACTCTCCTTATTTTAACTTCCCTTATTTATCTCCTTTATTTCCAGTTTCTATACACATGCATAAGAGAGTTCTATATAAAGGGTAATTAATCGTACATTAAGAAAGCATTCCAGTCCAGTCCAACCCAAAAGTTCAATTTTAGCCCATATGTCTGATACCACTCTAGAAAGACCTTTTCTGACTCATAAAACACATGCAATGATGCTGAGCATAGGATACTCACAGGCCAGTGGGTAGAAAGTCTTTGGATCCAGTGGTGTTGCAAGCATTTCAGACTGGCAGGGGTCTCCATATGGCTTCTCCAGCACCCAGGGTTGCACCAGGGTAGGTCCATGGGGCTTCTCCTCAGGAATGTCTAATGGGGATTGAAAAGAGAGAAAGAGGTATCTCCTGCTTTCAAGGAAGAAATACCTGATTTCCCAGAATTCTCAGGAGAAGGCCATTCCCATACAGAGGCCTCATTGGGTACATCTTGAATGAGAGGCCAGACCCCACCCATTTACTCACAATCTTCAATTTGACACCAGATTATGTACCTACCTGTGTCAGGCAGGGTTCTCTTAGAGAAATAAAACAAAGACATTACTAATTCTCTTTATATATTTAAGGTAGAGAGAAGGGTATACAAGATCTCAGATATGCAGGCCTCATCAGGCACTACACAAGATTTGCAAGATCAGGTAGATTCTTTAGCAGAAGTAGTATTACAAAATAGAAGAGGTTTAGATTTACATGTTGCAGAGCAGGGAGGTATTTGTTTGGCTTTACAGGAAAGATGCTGTCTTTATGCCAACAAATCTGGAATTGTAAGAGACAAAATCAACCGGCTGCAAGGAAACTCAGAGAAGAGAAGAAAGGAGGTGACCACCAATCCACTGTGGACCGGGCTCAATGGACTGTTCCCTTAGCTCTTGCCACTGTGGGGCCCCCTCCTTAGTTTATTGCTTTTGCTTTCATCACAGCCAGTATTATTCAACAACCTCATGGCATTTATTAAGTAACAGATTGAGACCATTCAAGCAAGGCCCCTGCAAGTTCATTATTGTCGCTTGGAGATGAGCGATCTCGAACAGAGTGGCACACACGACTAGTATGTGATAAGACCCTCTGCTTCCGTGAGCTGAACTTGACAGCCAATGACGGGTAAGATCAGGAGCATTCTTTACCAACCTAAGACAGGCCATGGTGACATTGGAAGGCCATTGACCAATAACGGGTAAGGACTGAGTGAGTGTCCTGACAACCTAAGACAGGCAGAGTTCCTGGGAGGATATTACTTGAAAAAATAAAAAAGGGGGACCTGTCAGGAGCCGACCAGCCCGGACATGCTTGACCTGGCTACAGGCTGGATATGCCTGAACTCCGTTGCAGTTTGTTACCTGGGGTTTGTAGTTTGTCACCTTTGTAACTGTAAACAGCCCTGGCCTTTGAAGCCTGACTTGCAGCTGTGCTGCCATTCACTTGTTAATTTTGAAGATCACGATATGCTAATTGCCTAAGCTGGCTTGCCCTATAAAACTGGTTTACTTCTCCCAAATCAAAAAAAAAAAAAAAAAGAACCCTACCCCACCCCAGAAAAGATGTAACTACTGACACTAAGTATGTATGTATGTATGTATGTATACATTATGATTAGAGCTGTATGAGTCCCCAATAAAATGATTTTTAAGAAAAAAAAATTTTTTTTAATTGTGAAGATGGAAAAAAGATAAGAAACAATTAACTATCTATAAAGCAGTACAAATTGCTTGATGCAACTCTTTTGTGTGAGACAGCTAGAAGACAGCAGTCCTTCAAGTCTTGAGGGCCTCTGAGTAGTCCTCTGTAGATCAATTCAGGCTATCTGGTCACAGGCAGCAAACAGCAGAGCAGGTCACCAGCAGTCAGCCAGATGACAGAGTCCAACAGTCCCCAGCTCAAGAGATGTATATCGCAGGAGCTTGGCAAAGTAGGGTTTGAAGGAACCTCAACTCACAGCTACACAGTCCACAATTAGGTGTCGCGTGGGTAGTGTTGCTTGGAGGTCGAGGCACCGGATGAACAAAGCAGCTGTCTCGTCTGAAGATCTGAATGCAAGAGAGCAAGGACGAAGCTTGCCAAGCCTTTTCAATTTCTGTCCTTCAATTGCTCACAAGTGTTAATTGGCCATGATGTCACAAGAGACCTACCTATCATCTTTGGCCATATTGGCACCACAAGCTTACCTATAACACTACCACAACATTTAACCCCAGGACTAATAGAATGTCTGGTAGAAAGAATAGAATAGTTGCTCAGTAATATTTTGTAGAGTACACAAATAAATTAATTAAGTGAGCATCTGTGTGTTTTTCTGTATTTTCTGAGCTGGACCTTGGAGAAGGGCTGAGTTGAAGAAGGCTTGGTAAAGTCGTCAGGGACTTTTATCCTCATGGATCAGAAAAAGCCGAGGCTGGAGTGGAACAAGTGCTGTCAGATGCCGGGTATATTGTAAGCATGTTTCTGCAACAGTTAGTCTTCCCTAAGTGATGTAATAAGACCACCAAAATTGGTCTTCCTTTCTTTTTGCGGTAGGTTAGCTTGAAGAAGTGAGAGGCGGAGTAGATGGCAGCTTCTGGCAATGTGATGATACAATTTTCTGAAAAAAGAGTTTTGTTCTGACTTGAGGGTTTTCTACATGACTTCATCACTTATAACACCCTGCTCAAGTCCTATTTTTTATGGGCCCCAAGTCCAGCTGTGCAGAGAAGGTGACCTCTGATTCTGCCTTCATGATTGTGTCTATGAGACACTAACCTCAACCAACCACTTGATTATGCTACCTACTGTTCTGTGAACAGCCTGGTCTCAGGCAACCTCTGCCATAGCAGGACAGAGGAAATTCATGGACTGTGGGGTCCTGCAGCTTCACCTAAGCTGGATAAGCTCCATTCCCAAACATTCTCTGTACCTCTCTGCTCTAAGTTACACCCCTGTGCTCTCTGTCCCCAGGTTCCTCCTTTGCAAATGGGGGTGAAGATCAATCTGGGTTCACCGATCATTTGGGGAATTACATTACATCAGTGGGCACAGTGAGCCATTACTCCTTTCTTCACTTGCTGGTCTACTTACTGAATCATTACTAAGAACCCCTTGACCAGTAGACCTAGTGTGTTAACAGTCAAACAAGGAAAATGCACAATTAAAAATAACTGTGATGAAAGTGTGGGCTATGCACACAGTACAAGGGACTTTCAGATCAGTGAGTGATCGAGCTTGTGGACCAGGAAAAGAAAACACCTCAATTCACATTCTTAATTTTTGTCAGGGAGTAAAATACTTTAAGAAGCCCACAGTTAAAAATATCCTATTCTCATTGATTTTGCCATTAAACAGCTACCTCCAGTTGTAAGAGAGCTGAGCACTTCCTAAGAGAGATTAGG
>PVJH01006706.1:0-99358 GCA_004026705.1 Nesogale talazaci
GATATATGGTCTAATATTAGAACTAATGACTTTTTCTGAAGTAGGTTGAGATGTTTTCTCAATATTCACTCTTCTTGTATATAGACCTCTTTCGTATACACATGTGTCTATGGAATTGTTTCTCTAGTCTACCCAGACTAGCACAATAATCATAAGTTTCCTGGTTTTGTTTCTCTAGAGAATTCTGCCTAACAGAATCATCCAGCAATGGTTGTAGCAATATGTTGAGAGGTTGGAGCTGGGTTCAGAAGAGGAAGTGAAACAAGAACATTATTGACATCAGAAGGAACTTTGTTTTAAGCAAAAAATACTAGAAAGATGGTTGTGTTTTATTGACTATACCAAGACATATGACTGTGTAGATCATAGCAAACTGTGAATAACCTGGACAAGATGGGAATTCTAGAATATTTGTTGTGCTTGTGGAGAGCGTGTGTGAATAGAACAATGGAATACCACATGGTTTTAAATCAGAAAATATTAGCATCATGGTATATCCTGTTACCATACTTATTAAATCTGTATGCTGAGCCAGAAGAGGTAAGCAAAGATATTATTTGAGAAATAAGGTGGGCCTGATCCAAGCCATGGTATTTTCAATGCTGTGAATTCTGGGTATAGAATAGGAAGTCAGGAGAATAATGCATGCATTTGAATTATGTTGTCTATTAAAAGTTTTCACAGGCCGCCCAAGAACAAACAAATCTCTCCTAAAAGAGGTACAGCCGTAATGCTCCTTCTAAGCAAGCACAGGGAGTACTTTATACTTGTTATTAGGAGAGACCAATTGTTGGAAAAGGCATCATGCTCTGTAAAGTAGTGGAGCAGTGAAAATAGAGCAAGAAAAGATGCATTGACACAGTGACTGCAACAATGAGCTAAAAAATCACAAGGATGTCACAGTATCAGGCAGCTTTTTGTACTATTATATATAAAAATCTCTATTAGTTGCAACTGCCTCAAAATACCTAAAAATAACAAATAGAATTTCTCTCACAGAAGGAAAATTTTATATTTAGTGTGATTAAATCTAGGTAATCAGTATGTGTCACAGAAAAATGACTTAGAAAATTAAATTCTACCCAGCATCAACATAATATAGTAATACAGGTATTTTTAAAAACTTTTGTCTTAATCTAGAGTACAAAATAAGATAGATGTTTTCACCCTGAAATAAATGTACTTTTTAAAATAACAAGTCGGTGGGCATCTATCTATATTTGCATCTAATGTAATATGCACTAGAATCATTGGAAAGAGAGGGTGATTACCTATTGCTCATTGCTATCAGTCTCACTTCTAACTCAATTCTGACAGGGTATAGAACAGGGTAGCACTGCCCCTGTCGGTCAGATTGTATCTGTTGCAGGAGTGGAAAGTCTGGTCTTTCCTCTGTGGAGCAGCTGGTGTTCTCGAACTGCTGACCTTTGAGATCACAGCCCAACAAATAACCATTATGCCACTTTCTTAATCTTTGTTAGCCACTTACAAATGTAATTCATTGATTGAATTAATATGAAGAATTAGAACCAGAATTGATATAAAATATACTCTTGCAAGGAACATTTTCTCAGCAATGATTAGTTTCTTTGTGCCTCTTTTTTTCCTTTCCATATTGTAAACACAATTTCAGAAACCCTAGTAAAAAAAAGTACAAGAAATAAGCAAAGATAATTTCGTATCATTTAGAAAATAAGTATACATTTTAGAACCACATCTTGAGTATAATGCATAGAGCAAGATTTTTAAAAATAATTACTAGGGTTTTCCCAGCACTGTAAAAAAGTTTGTATGGGATAAAACAACAGAAAACTCTACATAATATTCTGTTCCACATGATATTAGAATTCCCCCCAAATAGAATTACAATAAAATGCATTAAAATGGTTACCAAATGTCAACACACCTCAAAATTTATAGCTTAGGTTGTAGAAAACAAATGCTTAATTTTGAAATGATGCAAACTACTATCACAGCTTTTCATTGATAATTTTTGGTGTGCCTTAAGAACCTCTAATAAAATTAATCGTATTACTTTTGTTATGGTGGGAACACAAAAACAATCACATGGATACATTTTGACAGTTTCCTGTAGCACACACCAGCATTAATACAAGACCCTGGATCTAAGACTGTGGACTATGATGTAGCAGACAACATTAATCAATCAGAATTTAAGTTCTGCTTATTCTGACAAGAATTCCTAATATAACCCATCAAAGATAGTTTAAAACTTGATAGTGCTGCCACCCTGTTTATAATAGAATTGGAAACACTTCATCTAACATGTTTTTCTTTATTGAAAAACTGACAAAGCTTAACAAAATGCATCTGCCTTAAATATTTGATGTGTGATAATAAGTGCATCAGTGATGATGTGCTTTGAAAAGAAATGTGCATAAAACTGTCAAAAGGCAAAAACAATTGAGCTGGATTGAGGTTTAGAAAATAATCCTTTTAAGCAAGCAAGAAGCTTGGTGGAAAGAAGACTGGGTTTAGGAACCTGGACTTCTACTTATTTCTTAGAAGCTAATATCTTCATGTAGTTCTTGGTCAACTAATTGGTTAACATACTCAGTTGTTAATAGAAAAGTGGCGCTTTCAGTCTACCTGAAGATTTCTTAAACTTAGAACAAATAGAACTATTTGTCATCAGTTCATTTCCGACTTATAGCAATGTAATACTGTATCCTACAGGGTTGAAATGGTTGAGATATTTTAAAAGTATTTCCCCAAACCTTTCACCTTTGGCAATTCAAGGTGGATTCAAACTGACAACCCTTCCCACAGTAGGTTGTGTTACTTGTGTTATCTACTTGTGTCGCTCAAGTATATCCGCAAACCTACCTATTCTTAAAGTAGGCTCTGTAGATATTTATAAAACTTTTAGTAGTGCACTCAGCTTTTACAGTGGCTAATGGAAATAATTATAATAAAATAGGTAAATTAGTTAGCAAATAAAAAGAATCAGTCATTTCACATAGAGGCAAGTTTTATGAAGAATGTAAAATGAACTAGAATATAAAGATGTGGGTAGAAGGCAGTTATTTTCATTGGTTTCAGCTTTTGTTTTTAAGGGTTGTAACAAAGTATCACAATGTGGATGATTTAAAACAACAGAAATTTAACCTTCACAGCTATGAGAATCGCATAAAGTGCAAATTCACTATGTCAGCAAGGTCATGTTCTCACTGAAGGCTAAATGGAAAAGCTTTCATATTTTAAAAATTAAATATTTCATTGGGGGCTTTTACATCTCTTAATACAATCCATACATTTATCCAATGTGTCAAGCACATTTGCACATATGCTGCCATCATCAGTTTCAAAAGCATTCTCTTGTCCCTTGAGCCCCTGATATCAACTCCCCATTTCTTCCCTCTCCTTCCCCTGCCCCCTTCCCCTGCTTGCCCTCCTTTACAAACCCTTAAGTTGTAGATGAGTGTTTTCATTTCTTACATTGTACTCCATTGCCCCTCATCCATTTTTTCCATTGGTTGCCCCCCCCCCCCCCCCCCAAGAGAGAGGGGTAAGGATGATTCTCATGATTGATTTTTCCTTTCTCCCCCCACCCTCCCATAGTCCGCCTGGTTTCTCTACTCTAATTGTTGGCCCTCAGGTGTTTATCTATCTGGGATACCCTGTGTTGCCAGCTTTTGTCTGTAGCAGTGTGCATGTTCTGGTCTAATCTGATCTGTAAGGTAGAATTGAAGTCATGATAGTGGGGAGATAAGGAAGCACCAAACAATTAGAGGAAAATTGGGTTTCATTGGTGCTATAGTGCACCATGACAGGCTCATTTCTTCCTTGGGACCTCTCTCTATGGGGATGTCCAATTGTTTACAGATGGCATTGGGTCTTCACTCTATTCCCCACTCCTCAATCACCTTGGGTATGATTTTGTTCTGAGCCTTAGATGCCTGGCATCTGGTCCCATAAAACTTCCTGATTACACAGGCAGGTATGCTTCTTCCAGGTGGGCTTTGTTGCTTCTGAGCTAGGTGACCACTTGTTTATTTTCAAGCCATTAAGATTCCAGATCCTGTATCTTTCAATAGTCGGGCACCATGAGTTTTCTTCACCACATTGACTTATGCACCCACTTTATCTTCAGCAATCATATTGGATAAGTGAGCATAACAGAATGCTGGATTCTTAGAACAAAGTGTTCTTGTGTTGAGAATGTACTTGAGTCAAGGGCCAATGTCCATCTACAACATTAATTCTTCACATATAGATATGAGTATATAGTTCTGTTCTGCTCTCATTACATATATTTACATAAAAAAACATGTCTGTATTTAGAAATCTATAAATGCCCTTTGCCTCCTGGTTCTTTCCTTTATTTCCTTTTACTTTCTTCTAGTCTCAGGAACTTGTTCCTCCTTCATTCGGGTTTAGTAATTCCTCTCTGCTACATTGCTCTTGATTAAGCATCCTATGACCATCCTTCCATTGATTTTAGTTTACTTGTTGTTTCCTAGTCCCTCAGTTAGTTTCTCCATCACCACCACCACCACCACCAACAACAACACTTTCTCCCCTTCTCCTGTATTATTGGCCCTATTCTTTTCATCTCTGGATTATCTATTCCAACCATCTCATCTAGATAGATACGCAGATACATTAATAAGCACAAAACCAGGCAAAGCCCAATAAAGGAATAATAAAACAATAAATATAAATATAAAACCAACCAAACAATAGCAACAAGAAAAAACGTCACTGACAAAAATAGAAAGCCTATAAATAGTTCAAGGTCAAGAGCACTGTCTGCTCTGAGCAGGAATATTATCCTCGGGGATTGGTGGACCAGGACATGTTCTCCTTCCTCTCCATTCCTTTTCATTTCTCCCATGTGCTCTAATCAGATGCACCCCTCTCCCCAAGATATACCTCAGTGTTGGCCATTGAAGTGCAGTATTCTGAGAGGGGTGTTAGTGTCCACATAGTTGTGATTAGGGCCCGCCCTGCAGACTCTCTATTGGATCTGTGGTGCATGCTGGTATGTTATATTCACATCTTGACACATCAGGTTGAAGCTTTGTGTCTCTCTCCCTCTCCATAGGAGATATAAACAGTACCCTTCACTTGGGTGGCTTAGTTCCCTGTTCCCCATACCCATTACTTTGTTCTTTTCCCTGCTTATTAGTTGGCTGCCTTACGTATCGCCAGAATGGGTTTGGCCCTAGTCATAGTTACAGAACACCTCCGGGATGTATGTGTATAGTAGCTTTTCCCCTATGTCTCTCTCTCTCTCTTTTTTTTAGGCATCACTGCCCTTGGTTTGTCTTTTTTTTTTTAAGTTCACATTAGTGGACTCATGTTGCACTTGTCCTTTTGTGCTGATTTCCTTCACTTAGCATTATTTCCTCGAGTCCTTCCCAAGCAGCAATGTGCTTCAGGAGCTCATCACTGCATTATAGGGATGTGTAGTTCCCTATGTGAGGTACATATGTACCACAGTTTTTTTTTTTATCCAGTCGTCCATTGATGGAAATTTGGGTTGTTTCCAACTCCCTGCATTTTAAAAAGACATTTCCATATTGCTTTTTTTTTTAATTTGGGGGCTCTTACACAGCTTTTCACAATACGTAGCTACATATATTGTGCCACACACTTTCACATGCCCGCTCTCATTAACGTTCTCCAAATATTCGCTTTTCCACTGGGGCCCTTGATATCAGCTTCTCATTCTTCCCCCTCTGTCCTTGTTTACCCCTTCCCCGCAGTCCTCATTACTTTATAAATTATTATTTTTTTCATATCTCACACTGTCTGACATCTCCCCTTGCCCTGCTTCCCGATGTCTGTCCTCCAGATAGAAGGCCATCTGTAGATCCCCATAGTTGGCTCCTTCTCTCCATCCCACCTTTCCTCCACCCATCCGGTAACTCCACTCTCAAATGGCTCCGAGGGGTTCATCTTCCCTGGGTTCCTGCATTTCCAGTTCTCATCTCTGTCAGTGTATCTGCTCCAGTCTAGCTGGATTTGTAAGGTAGAGTTGGGACCATGATAGTTGGGGGGAGGAAGCCTTCAGGAACTAGAGGAAAGTTGTATGCTTCATCCCAATTTCACTGCACCTTGACTGGTCCATCTCTTCCCTGTGACTCCACTGTAAGGGGGTGTCCAATTGCCCATAAGTGAGCCTGGGTCCTCACATTGCTCTCCCCCTCATTCTTATTCATTTGATTCTTGTTCTTTGATATTTGATATCTACTCCCTTCAACCCCTCATGATCACACACTTTGGTGTGCTTCTTCCATGTGGGCTTTGCTGCTTCTGTGCTAGATGGTCACTTGTTCACCTTCAAGTCTTTAAGCTCTCAGCTACTTTATCATTTGGTGACTGGGCACCATCAGTTTTCTCCCCTCTGTCTGCCTCTGCACCCCTTTATCCTCAGCAATCATGTCAGGAGGGTGGACACATAATGATGTGATTTTTGTTCTTTGATGCTTGATATCTGGTTCTTTTCATGCCTCATGGTTGCACAGACTGGTGTGCTTCTTCTGTGGTAGATTTTGTTGCTCCATTTGGTCATCCTCAAGCTTTTAAGACCTCAGGCATTATATCTTTTGATAACTAAGTACCATCAACTATCTTCATCACTCCTGCTCATGTACCCACCAGTCCTTGTAACCATATCAGGAAGGTGTGTACACAGTCATATGGTTTTTCCTGTTTGATGTCTGAGACCTGATCCTTTTGACACCTCTTGGCCACACTGGCTGGTGTGCTTCTTCTGTGTGGGCTTGGATAATTTGGTGTGCAGCCCTCTTGCAGAGGGCAGGCTGGAATTCCTCTTGTTGTTTCAGCAGAGCTACCCTAGGTGGAGGGGAGAGGCCTGGATGCCAGCAGTGGCAGAAAAAAGGAGAGAGAGCGAAGACAGGAAAAAGAGAGCAAAAGAAACAAAAAGAGAAAAAAACAAAACATAATTGGGCCTGTTGAGACCAACTTTGGTGGGAAAGATAGAAGGGAGAAGCCCTGCCTGACAGTGGGGCTGGAGGAGTTCCCACCCTGCCTCCTGGTAGTGTGGTGGTCTACCCTCTTGGTGTAGGGTTCCACAGATGCTGGGAAGAATTACCCTTGAAGGAGAGATCACAGTGAAGGTCAGACAGCAGTTCAGGCAGTGGCGCTAATGCAGGAGATCCCTGGTATAGCTGTCTTTTGCCTCGAGCAGCAGAGGGGTGAAATTCCCTCAGTCATGTGCTGGGCCCCAACACAGGCAGGGTCCTCCCAGCCTTATGGAGCCTTATGGAGGACAAGCAGGACATCTGGACTCTGTAGATAACTTCTGGAATTCCTTAGCATTGACTTCCTTATTATGCTAATGTGTGTTAAAAGACTCTTGATTTTAAAAGATTAGTCTGGGATTTGCCTGGGTTTTGTTGTTGTTGTTGTTGTTGTTGTTATTGTTTGTTTGTTTGTTTTTTTTACTGAGAAAATATTTTTTCTCTTTTTATATTGGGCTATGGGGTGCTCTGGTTTTGATATTGTCACATTGACCCCCCAGAGAAGGAGATGCAACTTATTAGAGAAGTTTTCTTCTCAGCCAATTGGAATTGAATCCACCATCCAGTATATGTCTAACCACTTATGCTCTGTCATGCCAGATCTGACTCAGGTTAATTTCCTGACATCTTTTCAATTGCTCCAATCTATGGCTACCTGCATAGGACCCTGCCCCCAGGCTATGAACACAAGGCAGCTAACAGCACAAGGAGCCCTGGTATGGGCTTATGGCGGTAACGTACTTGATGTCAATTTCCTGATTAGGATGTAGGGGTGGAGTCTAGCCTGTCAATCTGGAGATGGCCAATGAATAGTAACTGAGGCCTCGATGTGGGCATGGCTTTCTCCTGAGAATTCTGGGAAAATTATGGTATTTCCCTGGTGGAGTTGAGAGGTCCTCTTCCCAGTTGTTGAGAGTCACTTGACTGACAAGACAAGATGGTAGCATCTGAGGAACCGGAAGGGCTGGAGGAGAAGACACATGGACTTACCCTGATGGAGTCAGACCCCTGAGACCAGAAAAGCACAGCGAGATCCTGCCAGTGCGGAGATGTTTCTATCACCAATGGATACTGTTGATGAACCTTGAGCCCTGGAAACAAGGAGCCATGAGGGGACACCTGCTAGAGTCGGGACTCTATACCCATTGACCTGTGACTTCATGAGTTGGAAGGAGATTTTATAGACTAGTGTCGGACATATGGGCTAATAGGGGACTTAGGACTTTGAGCTGGATTAGGCTGGGATGCTTTCTCAATGCTCCATTCCTCTTGAATATAACCCTTTCCCTTGTATCCATGTGCGTGTCTATGAATTTGTTTCTCTAGTCTACCCGGACTAACACAGGGCTCCTTTGACTATCTTTCAGAGGTTCTCCTGGACGGGTCTGGGATTATGACCCCTTTTGGACATCTTCCTGGGGAAATCTGCTTGTGCCCCACTAGAACAGCTATGCTCTGTCCAGAGTCCATGAGGCCAGCCCAACGTGTTTCAGTGAGTTTTCGGTTTGCTTTGTGAGTGAAAATTTTAAAAAGTTAGGTTTAGTATAGACCCTAGAACCCCTATTCTAATTTTAGGACCTGCCTTCCAGTCTCCTCCACTTTAGCTCCCAATTTTGTGGTCTGGCACCAGGAGCTTCAGGTAGGTAAATCTAATGGGACACTGTAGCTAAATTTTTATTATCCCATTTTAAATTATATTTTTAATGGGATGTGTTTTACATATCATACAATTTAATCATTCTATTATATTAAGAAGTTTTTTATAATAGTCACCGCAATTTTAGAACATTTTCTTCTTGTCTCATTACAATCACAAGTTCCTCATTTCCCCCAAGCCCTAAACTCTATCATGCCTCCAGGCAATTATCAATCCAGTAACTATCTATAATGATAAACCCGACCTATCTTTCATCATCTCTACCAGCTTCTAGTGATTGTGTGCATTCCATGGCTTTGGTAGCACAGCTCCAATATTTTCTTCTGTTTTCACTTGACTATAGTCCCTCTGTACATTTAGAGTCTCTTCCCTTTTAATAAGCACATCTGTCAAAGTATGTTAAGGCATGCACAACTCCAGTATGGCTTAATCTTAATTAATTACATTTATAAAAATTATATTTCTCCAATGGATATCAAGAGTGATTGATCAATAGTAAGTTTCATTAAAAAAAATCTTTCTATTTAATTTGAGTGAACTTTTACTGAGTGAATTTTTTTCATTCAATTGTTCATACACTTTTTTTAACATGCCACTGATTGCAATTTCCACAAATAACGTCTTAGATCCCATTTTTTCCTGTTTTTGTCACTTCTATTCCTTATTCTTTCTTAACACTTCTGAAATGTTTCCTAGGAAATTCCCCGCCCTTTGATCTAAAGGATTATTTATTCTGAGGTGTGTATACCTTCCCGATATCTGGTATATCTACTATTTGGCTGAAAGTTGATCCATAAGAATGTGCTCACTTTCAGGCATGTTATTGACTAATGACCCTGGAATATGAGTTTTCACTAGTGTTTTCTTTTTTTGGCATCACTGCCCTCTGGTGATCGTGGGAGCTACCCAGTGCTGCTCCTGAGAGCTGCCGTTGGATTTGACCAGCCAAGTCTGTGGGCTGCAGTCCCTCACTCAACCACTTACGCCACCCGGGCTCAGGCCGAGTTCTCACTAGTTTTGGCAGACTAGTATGCCCCGTATTTTTTAAGATTTCCAGTCTTGTTTTCATTTTTTCTCAACTCCATCCAAGGCCTTCTACTATGACATTATTCCAAGTCATGAGCAGTCTTATATAGGAGAACTTCTTGAGAACTATAAATATTTCTACATAATTTTCTATTTTTTTTTAGTTTGGCAAGATTAACATTTTTATTCTATGACTAAAAGCTCTAACTGCAAAATAAATGAATGAATATATAGATAATCAATTTTGCCTCACCATACACATAGTCTTGCTCTCAAAAAGTCCAGTTTAACCATACTTTTTTTCTTACTTCTTCAACTCTCTTCCATTTGTATTTAAATATGCCATGTAAGATATCAAAATTGGTCTCTAGAGAAAATTGTCCCATTAAAATATATTATTCCTATCAATGAAGTAGGTGATGAAATAAAAAACACACAAGAATCAGGCTGACTAGAATTAATTCTGTACCTTTTTATTGCCCTAACTACTTGTTTTCTAATGGTCTGTCCATTTTGCAGAAACAGTACTAAATTTAGTATTTGGCTAAAAAAAAATTAAAAATATTTCTTCAATTGGAAGCACATATTTTGTTGGGGAACAGGAAAAAAATGCCAGAAGCAAACAGTGAACATTATTCCCATTTTATAAAATATAACCAAAAGTACTCATGTATAAGCCGAGCTATTCAGCACATTTTTAATGCAGTTTTTGTTGTAAAATTAGGTGCTTTGGCTGATATTTAGGTTGGCTTATACTCAAGTATATACAGTACATGGACAGTGAAGATTGCTGGAAAAACAATTGTCTAGATGTATTTCCCCTAAAGGCCATTTTGGACTCAAAAATTTCTGAAATAAAGAACATCCTAAACTGATTTTAATCTCTATTTGATTGTATGAAAATCAATGAGCAGTTCCAGGCTGTGGGTTCTTGTGAATTCCACCTGCTTTAAGTTGGAAGGTTGGAGACTCTAGTCATGTTTGAGATAGTGTGGTTTGAGATAGTGTGGATACTTGTAGATAAATGTAGTTTATAACTACCTTAGAACATATCAAAGTAGGTGTAGCTCAGAAATTGCTATTTTCTGGGCGTATCATTAGTTTTGAGAGGAATTTATAACTTCTAAAATAAAAGAGATGGATTGATAGGTAGATGATAAATAGATGATAGTTAGATGATAGGCTGATACGTCCAGTTCAACTCATAGTGATCTCAAGTACAACAGAACTAAACCATACCTGGTCCGGGATCACCTGAGAACCTGTCTACCATGTAAGCTATGCCATATCAGTGGCACAGCTGGTAGCATCAGAGATATCGCAGTATGATGAACTAACAGAAAGGTCATAAAAAACTGACTTGTCATAATAAACTCAATCTTACCCGACTGAGAGCAAATTAATTCCCATTCACAGTGACCTCTGGGTATTCATCAAAAAATGAAATCAGTCTTCAGCAATTATCTTATTTTAGGAAAAAATTAAGTTCTCTTTGATGTGAACCTTTATTTTTTTTGTTTTGTTTTTGTTTTCTTTGGGGGGGCATCACTGCCCTCTGGTGGTCGTGGGAGCTACCCAGCCTTGCTACTGAGAGCTGCTGCTGGATTTGAACCACCAAGTCAGTGGGCCACAGTCCCGCACTCAACCACTACACCACCGGGACTCAGCCCCTGATGTTAATCTTTAAGAAAAACTCTTTCCCCTTAACTTCCTCACTTATCTCAAAGAAGTCCATAGGAAAGTTAAAATTAATTTGAAGAGACCAAAACACTAACAGAAAGCTTTCAAATGTCACTATGCAATTTTGTTTGTTTAATCTGACCAAGCTTGAAGCATAAAATACATTTTCTTTTTCTATATCACTTTCTTTAGAAGTCCATGCTGTATGGGCTTTGTTTCATCCATTAGTGGTATTTATTCAGAAAGAGTATAATTTTCTCAACCTAACTCTTTGAGAGATTTTTGGTTCAACATCGCTGGACTCAAACATTTCATGATTGCTGTCTGTGTATGTCAATCAGCACCATGGGAAAGTTTCATTTTCATGCTGCTATCTTATTGATAGCATTTCATTACAGTGCATTCCCTTATTTTGTTTTTTTGCCTTGAAATATAATTTGTTTTGAAACTCAGTATATTGGGGGCTTTTTCAGCTCCTATAACATTTCATACATAAATTGTATCAAGTATATTTGTATACATGTTTCCATTATTTGCAAAGCATTTTTACTTGAGCCCTCACTATAGGCTTTCTTTAAAAAATCATTTTATTGGCGGCTCATACAACTCCTCTCACGATCAATACATACGTCAGTTGTATGCAGATATTTGCACATTTGTTGCAATCATCATTCTCCAAACAGCCTTCTCCTATGTAGGGCTCTGGTACCAGCTCACCATATTTTTCCTCTCTCCCCACTCCTCCCCCACGAAGCCATAACAATTTATAAATTGTCATTATTTTGTCACCATACACTGTCCGATGTGTCCCTTCACCCACTTCCCCATTGTCCGTACCGAAAGGAGGTTATATGTAGATTGCTACAATAGGTTCCCCGTTTCTACTCCAACTTCCTTCCACCCTCCTGGCATCACCACTCTCACCCCTGGTCCTGAAAGGAGCATCTGTTCTAAATTACCCTTGCTTCCGGCTCTAGTGTACCTTCCCTGGTTCTAGCTGGACTTGTCAGGTAGAATTGGCATCATGATAGTGGGTAGGAGGAAGCATTTAAGAACTAGAGGAAAGTTACATATTTCATTATTGCTACACTCTTCCTTGACTGGCTCTTCTAGTCCCTACAACCTCTCTGAAAGGGGACATTGCTTAACCTATTGATGAGCTTTTGGTCCCCAATCTGTACTTCCCTTCATTGACAATTTAATTTTTTGTTCTTTGATGCCTGATACCTGATCCCTTCGACACCTCGTTGTTGCACAGGTTTGTGTGCTTCTTCCCATGTGGGCTTTGTTGCTTCTGAGCTAGATGGCCGGTTAGCATTTTCTTGTTTTAATGGTAAAAGTTTTTATCTGTGTCATAAAACTTTGTATGAATTATCTACTAAAGACATACAAAAGAGTAAATGATCCACTTGAGACAAATTATTTACTTGGAAATGGTCCTTTAGAGAGAAGAGCTCTGCAGCTTTGGAATCTGTCGAGGCTGTCACCAGGGGAAGTGCACAACAAGAACTGCTTTCCCACCTTTTGCATTTTTTCTCTAATTACATGGCACATTTAACTATTACTATTACTTTGAGGACTTTGCTAAGGCATACCTGACCCAAGCAAAGATGTTTTCAATTACTTCATATGCATACCAAAGTTGGACATTTAATAAGAAAGATG
Source organism: Nesogale talazaci (assembly GCA_004026705.1). Lineage (NCBI taxonomy): Eukaryota > Metazoa > Chordata > Mammalia > Afrosoricida > Tenrecidae > Nesogale > Nesogale talazaci. The sequence continues at coordinate 13,042 of PVJH01006706.1, forward strand.
AAAGAACACTCGGAATTTTTGAATTGTGGTGCTGGCGAAGACTAGTCAAAGTACAGTGACCTCTCAAAAGGACAAACAAATCTGTCTTGGAATAGGCATGGCCAGAGTGCTCTCTAGAGGCAAGGATGGCGAGACTTCTTCTATCCTTTGGACCTGCTGTCAGGAGAGAGCAGTCCCTTCTGATGGCACCATGGTTGGTAAAGTATCAGGGCAGAGGAAAAACAGGTCCAGGAGATGGATGGACAGAGTGGCTATAACAATTGACTTAAGTATAAGAAAAATGATGGGAATGACAAAAAACTTGGAAGTGTTTCCTTGTGTTGTGCATATAATAGGGCTTCTGTGGGTTTAAAACAAATTGATGGCATCTAACTAAAACAAATATGTTTTCACTGTCTTATTTAAATTTCTTTCATGGGGAATTTTGAGAATTTGCATTCGGTATGATTATTGCTTCACCTCACCAAACTGCAGTGATTTCTAGTTAAATTATTAGTTCTCTTCTTAGGATTTTTATAATCGACTCTTTCAATAACCCATGTTGGCTCTCTATTTTCTCTTTTAATTCCATCTTGCTGTCCCCTAATTTCTTTTGCTGAAAGCAAGCTATTTCTCTCAGTGTGTGAAATACAGTGATTTGCAATTATGGCTGTGTTGAGGGAAAAAAGATTAATATAAAATTTAAAATAATTTTATAGTGTGCTTTTCCTGTGTGGGCATGCACTGGTAATAACTGAGGTAGAGAGAATAAAATGAAAACAGGTGAAGTAATTTTATCATTTAGAAAAGGGAAATTTATTTCATATAGTGGAGGAAGCATTAATAAATAAGAGCCATCTATCTGAAAAGAATATTAGTAGAAGTGAAATGTGTTCTGAAATAATCATGAAACAAAATGGAAGCTAATTGGATTCTCAAAAATTGACCCAGGAGTAGTTTTCAGTGTCTTCCAGATAGAAGTACAGAGTTTTGTTCTCTCACTGAGGTCAGAAAATGTTGCAGACAATGTTGATTCCAAAGAAATAGGGCATGGTCTTTGCTTTTGAATAATTGGTGCATCTCGACCTTTGTGGTTAATTGCAATGGTAGAGAAAAAGAAGAAAAATATTTTATGGTTTGTAGTTACGTGGCATAAAAGCCTATTACTGTGGACTGGAGTGGTAAATAGAATTATCTTTTTTTCTTTTTAGGTTAATTTATACCTGTGACTTTACATATATTTTGATAGTGAGAAAGATACTTAATTTTAAACTTGAGAGCTTATCTAAGACAAGAGTAATAAACAAAATTCTCTCTGGGCAGGTACATGCCTTTTTTATATCCTCCTACTTTAAAAATTAATTGCCTCTTAAAGCATGACATTGGATGTATTTTCTCGCCAGAAAGGTTGAAAGGGATGATTTAAAGATAACTTAAAGTTGCAAAAGTCCTTTACAAATTAACTTAATTCTCCTTGCAAGAGCCTTTGAGGGTATAAAAATATTATTTTCCAACAAAAGACAGATAAAGTTGAGATGTACTTCAGATAAATAAGGTGACATAAAAAATTCAAAATTAATGTGATGTTGGTATTGTAGCCTGGTTCAAAAGCTCCTCTTTCCTTTTAATGACAGTACCGTTGATATTATTGTTGGTTGCTGTTGAATTTTCTCATACTCTTACATATCCTATGCAAACAGAATAAAAGACTGTCCAATTCTGCCCCCTTCACATAAAATGTCTAAATTATGAGAGTCCAAGCTTGCCATCCTTGCTTCCAAAGAAGGCTATCACTGCAATTCATTCGAAATAGATGTCCTCATTATTCTGAAAGTTCAAGATACGGTAAATATTAGCTACACCATAATTCAAAGGCACCAATACTCTGATTTTACTAATCTAGTGTTTAGTTCTTACATTCATATGAGACTTTGACTAGTATCAAGCAGACTTCAAAATGATGTCTTTGCTTTTAGAAAAGGTTTCATATAGCAGATTTGTCCAATGCAACAAATCTTAGCATTTTTGACTGTCAATTCCATTACCGTGAACTGTGAATCCAATGAAAATAAAACCATTGAAAATTTCAATATCATTTAAATTTGTCATGCTGTTTATTGATTCAGATGTCAGTACTGTTGTTAGAAATTATCCAGTTGGTTCTGACCTACAGTGACCCTAGGCACAACAACATGTTACACTGTCCACTCACACCGTCCTCATAATTGCTCTTATGTCTAAGGCCATTTTTACAGCACCTGTGTCCGTTCAACTCATCGAGGGTTTCCTCCTTTTCACTCTTCTTCCACTTAACTGTTTCATGTGCTTCTTCAAGGAATGATGTCTGCCGACACTATGTCAGAAGTGTGTAACATGAAGTCCTGTCATCTTTTTTTTCTATTTTAATTTTTTAAAATCAAACACCTGTGCATTCAGTGTTCAATTAATACAACAGCGATGCCTAAAAGAATATTTTCTTTTATCCTAAGGAAAACTAGTACAGTGACTATATACTTGTACTCCATAATTCCTGTACCTGAAAGTGAAGAGCGTATGAAATCAAGGAAGATAAATAAGACTTTATCTCTTGCAATTTTTAATATTTTTTCAGTAAAATGAAATATTTGACTTTGTATGTATCTTCTTAAAACTTTATAAATTGGAGACTACAATTCATGTAAGTGTTGGATATTTAAATGCTTGTTTTCTTTGATTATCTCTGTAATCATTGAGCAGATTACCAAAGTCTTGTGAGTTACACTAGGTTTTGTGACAATATATTATTTTGGGGGTGAGGATCACTCCAGGGAAAAATTTTAGGTTATTTTCCTGTGTGGTAGTAAGGACTTGGAATTAAGTTTATGTGGTGTTTTGACTTAAAAGCAAATGCTAAATGATATTCAGTGGTCCATGGTGATACTCAGAAGAACACTCTTTGAAATAAGAAAATTATATTTAGGAGATGGGAGCAAACTAGTCTGAGAATAATGTTTTTAAATTTTTTGTACAGTGACACTCTTGGTTTTAATTATTGAGGTTTAAATGTTAAGCCTTGTTAAGAATGACAAATTAAGAGAATAAAATCTAGTGTGTGATAGAGGGCAATTTATTTTCTTATGATTTTTTTTTTTAATGAAAAACATTTCAATCTCCTGGACAGAAGAGTTGCATTACTGCAACTTCTGCTTTTCTCCTAACATTCTATCCTTTAATCTTACTAGATAGCTAAAGTAATTTAAAATAAAAGATTTTGATAGGCATGTATGGTAGTTTACATAATTTTGTGTCAACTTATACTAGAGTGAAGGGGTGTCCAGCCGGTCAGTCAGGTCTCATTGATGGCCTCATTGGAAGGCGTAAGCAGAGTTAAATAGCTCACCAGAGGCCAGATACAAGCTCACTCCTTGCAAGACATTCCTGTTGACAGGACACATGGAACTATGCCAGAGTCCTGGAGTTAAAGGAGCCACATTGAGAACCAAGCCATTGAAGATTCTTATATCGCCATTGGATCCACAAGTCTTTCCACCCACTGACCTGTGTGATCTTCTAGCATTTGGTGTCATTGCATGTGTTTTATGAGTCTGAAAAGGAATTTGTAGATTGGTAGCATGCATATGAGATAATATAGGACTTAGGGATTTGATCTTGACTGGGCTGGGATGTTTTCTCTATGGTTAATTGCTCTTGTCAATAAAACTCTTTCTTATATACTTGTGAGTGTTTCTGAATTTGTATCTCTTGTCAACCTGGGTTAACACAGCTTGATAATTGCTTGATAAATGTTCTTTTGATAATTTTTATGTTTGTTTTGGAGCATCATTAATTTTGACACTTCACATTGTGGTTCCATACATTGTTGTCAACCTTGAGTTAGTTTATTTTTAATATCCCTCAATTTTGTAAGTTTTTCTAGTCAATTTTAAGTCAACTGTAAGCAAATCATGAAGTAATAAACTTGAGAACATTTTGGCATCAAACAATAGAACATAAATGAGTTAGAAATGCTAATGTACCTAACTACATACAGACTTTGGATAAAAAATATTTCATACCTTCAACAGTAGCATTTTGATTAATTTTACAGTTGTTATATGAAGGAGAACATTAATTTTATTGTACAGTGATATACAATGTACATCTAAAGTTAGCTCACTGAAATTATAACAACCAACCCATAATTAAGCATAGAATAATATTTGGAATTAAAATATCAAAGAACTAAAAATGGTAAGAATTGTTATTTTACTCCTATTTCACACATATGGATTTTAATTATTCTATACTAAGTACAGCAATTATAGTAAGTAAACATAATTAATTAAAAATAAAATATTAAAAAATAAAATATTCTATAACAAAAAAAATAAGTAGGCTTAGGAGAACTGGATGATTTAATTAAAAATTACAATTCATTATAAACTAATTACTACTGTTCTGTTGTTTAGCTGTGTTTTAATTTAATGTTGAGGTATGAAAAACATTTAGTTTATGCCAATTAATTCCCTGTTGTTGGAAATTTAATTTTCCTTCCCAACAAAACCCATATTACTGAATAGTTAACTTATGCCAAATTACTTTTAGTTATTTTGCTGTGAAAATGAATATTTGGCCTTTAATTTGACCTTATTTTAGAAAATGAATTAGAACTGATTAATTTAAACTTAACATTTTATGTATTTTAATATCTTAAGGTCTATGAATTGCAGTCACATTTTAATAATTGTTATTGAATATTAGAAAGTTATGTTGCAAGGTCATCATTACCAGATACTGTTTGCAGTATAAAAATTAAAATATTGCCATCAATTAAATTACCCTAAAACAAAATAAAAAACAACTAGAGGTTTCTTTAGCATTTAATATTGTTGACTCATTTTTGTAACTCATCATTACTATAATATGGACCAGAATTATTATGTCTAGTCATTAATAGTTTGACTGCCAGTATGCAAATGCTAATTTCTAATATTATATAAATCACCACCCGTTAGCTTTTCCCTATGTTTCCTTATTTTTCCTCTCTTCTGTATCTAGTGTTAGCTACCCCTTTCCTGTCTTTATCTTCTGAACTCTTTATGCTTTTTCTTTGCTTTTGTTCCTCAAATACCATTTCTTCCCTCCTTTCCCTTGTTTTTCTTTCTTTCCCCAAAGAAGGCAATTCTTCATCACTTGCATCAATCCCCTTGACAGTCTGCCTCATGAATACATGGGCCACAAAATGTTGCTGGGTGCTGTCAAGTCGTTTCTTTGTCTCCTATATTTGAACACATTATCAGGAGAACCAATCCCCACTTTACATTGTGTTTTGGAAAATGGAAGAACTGTGAACAACTGAAAGGATGGGAACGGGATGCGCTGACACTGTGGATGCAGTGGTGGCCTCATGCATTACCATGACGGTGATTGCACAGGGACAGGCAGCGGGTCTCTACGAGTCGGGAGAAATTTGGTGGCAACTAAAAACAACAGGTGGCTTTCTATTGCAATAGTCTATGTACCCTACAGGAAAGTCTATAATAGAGAATCGTTTTCCTTTCTTTACTGCTGTCATCTGTGAGGTCTCTAAAGACTAAAACATCAGTCCCCAACCAGTGGGTCAAGACCCTTTTGAGGGTTGAATGACCCTTACACAATGGTTGCCTGAATCTTAATAGTAGCAAAAATACAGTTACGAAGTAGCAACAAAAATAACTTTATGGTTGGGGGTCACCACAACAGGAGAACCTGTATTCAAGTGTCGCAACTTTAGGAAGGTGGAGACCACAGCTCCAAAAGATGTCAAATAGCTCAGACATCACAAATACGGATAAAGATTGAACAATCAGAAGTTTTTATCTATTCTTCCTAGGAGGCTTTTGAATTATTACTTGAGTATGGAATTTTAGATCTGTGGTAGTTACATGATTGTCCATTTGAGACTTAAGAGTGAAGGGGTGGAGTTTAGCCTGCCAATCAGGTCACAGCTTGTTGATCTCATTTGATGGTGCTAAAGAGATAAATATCTTGCTGGAGGCAGGTCACAAGCTCATTCCCTGAAAGAAATTCCTGACAACAAATCTGATGGAGCTACCTGGGTGCAGTCAGAACTCTGGAGCCAGAGGACTCATGTAGAGACCCTTGCCAGCACCGAGGTGCTTACACCACCACTGGGTGCACAAGACTTTCCATCCACTGGCTGGGGATCTCCTTCATTCAGCATCTTTGCATGTGCTTTGGGAGTCTGCAGAGGAATTTCTAGATTGGTATTGGACATATGGGCTAATATCAGATGGACATGATCTGTACTGGATTGGGGTGCTTTCTCAATATTCAATTGCTCTTGTATATAAAGTTCTTTCTTACTCACATGCAAACCTCTCTGGATATGTTTCTCTAGTCTTTCTGGACTTAACATAGATGCCAACAGTGCAAAAAGAAAATATTTTGAAATGTATTTATGCTTTTGAATAAAATAACAAAAGAATTTAATGAAATAAACTTTTTATATCATTGTATATTTTTAAAGATAAGATAAAATTGTAATCATTACATAAAATGTCAATCACATTTAGTAAAATAGTTTTAGAGGTACTATTACAAAGGAGAGGAAATACTCATCATCTAGGATTAACAATTGCCATAAATGTCCAGTTATGTTTCAACCATAAATGCAACCTCTGTCTTCCACAGGATTATTTTGAAACAAATATTATACATGATATCTGCTCACTTGTACATATTTCATTTGTGTTAGTTACATACCATATTTTTTGGACCATAAAATGCACTTGACAATAAGACACATTCAGTTTTTAGAGCATGAAGACAAGAAAAAAATATTCTGGACTGAATAGTACCAGTATAGAACAATGTTCTGGGGTGCCACATCTTCAGACCATAGGATTCACCCCTGTTTTTCCCCTATTATGAGGGAAAATGTGCATCTTATGGTCTGAAAAATATGGTAACCTGGTATCAATTTGAGAGTGTAGGGGTGAGTCTAGTCTGTCTATCTGCATGGGCCTGGAGATTGTGGAAATTCCTATATTTCCTCCTTGGAAGAGGGTGACACTCTTGCTCCCTTCACACTCCCTGAGAGATACTCTATTGATGACACATGACAATGTGCTAATAGAGCCTGACCCCTGAGCACTGTGGATACACTTGGAGACTCCTGTCAGAAATGAGATACTTCTACTGCCACTGTATCCACAGATTTTGCATCCACTACCTTGTGATTTTCCTGCATTGACTCTTAAGACACTTTATAGACTGGTATTGGATGTATAGATTAATATTGGACTTGTGGACTTGACCTAGGGTGGGCTGGGATTTTTTTTCCCTATGTAGAATTACTCTTATATATAAAGCTCTTTCTTATACACATAGGAGTCTCTATGAATTTGTTCCACTAGTCTACCCAGACTAACACATTAAGGTACCTTGAGAGTGGGGTACTAAAGAAACAAACCATAAAGACGAAGAGTAGATGTTTGTTTGAATTCTGCCTCATTGTAGTGTTTCTTGTTGGACTAGTCAGATACCAGATATGTCCAGGAGTTTACTGGCCTGATTCTGGGAAGAACATGGGAAAGTAAAGTTTTGATTTTTTTGTTTGATTGTAGTCTTTGGTTATTCCTGTGTGAAAAGGCAATAAGGACTGTGATTAATGTGTATTTTGAGTTCAGGAGTAGAAATTGCTGTCTGAATTTCTCAGGAACCATGCTGCTTAGAGAAAATTGCTGATAAAAAGCCTGGCTCTGGTCTAATGCTCTCGCAGGCTTAAGCCAATATTTTTGTATCAATAGAATAGCTTCGATAAAGATGTAGATAAGCTAAATAAGGATTGGACTTGATGCTTTTAAGAATTGAGCATAGTATCTGATTCAATATTGCTTATACTGATTCCTTCTGCTTATTATTGATACAGTGATTGCTAGAAATGCTTATAAGGAAGTATGAAAATAGCTTGTAAACCATTAAAATTAGATCCTTAAGGGGAGGCAGAGGGAGGGAGAAGAGGGGAAGGGGTGAAAGTGAAATGATGACGGAGGGAGCAGGGCACTGATTCCCCAGGGGGAGAATATTGGTCTTGTCTCCATAGAATCAGAAGTAGGCATGCAGACCCTACCACGATGCATGAAACCATGAGGACAGCGTGGCCATGTGGAAGAGCGTATGAAAAGAGAGTGCTAAACGACTGGCCTCAACCAAAGTCTAACTGAAACCCTCCGTTGAATTTGGTGTGGTGGGGAGTGACACGGAGCCTACAGGTTGGGGAGAGGGGTCAGCATGTCACACCACACCGAGGCAGGCCAGGAGGGAGGAAGGGAGAAAGAGCCAGACTGGACCCCACACTGTCACACAAGGCCTGGAAGATGCCGTCCCTGAGGGGAGGTAATGGGACACAGAGGGGACTGGACAACCAATAATAACATGTGTCATTCTGTGCCCTTACTGGAGAAGTCTGTAACAAAGGATATTCCTGGGACCACATTGTGGGGATTCTTTGTGGTCTAAACCCCTCAAAGTGAAGCGAACCCCTCAAAGTACACCTGATCAGCAGCCAGAGCCAGGCAGAGCTAGGAAGGCCCTGAGGAGGCCAGAAGGGGTGGCTTCAGATAAGGGCAGCTGCCGGACAGTCACAAAAGCCAGTGAGTAAACCCGGGATTTTTGTATATTCTTCTTTCTCTTTTTAAAAGTTTTATTTTTTTCCCTTTTTATGAGTGCATCATTTTTCTGTCACTTTGGACTCTGTCGTTGTCAGTGTACCTACCTAGGATAGGCATGGGCAGCCAGACCAACAGGCTCAGGGAGACTTGGGATGTGAGGGCGGTGGGGGAAGGGGGTGGTGAGCAGGTGTCCACCATGGACAGGGTCACAACCGGGGTGCTGGATTCAACGGCAAGGAGGAGATAGGGATCTGAAGGGGTAGGGTTGTAAAAGCAACCGAAAACTAGCTAAGAGAATGTACCAAGAGGCAGAAATAAGGGGAAAGTGACAGTGGGGCAGGAGGAAGGTAAAAGGAAACAAAGGAAGGACTTAGGAAGCACAGAGATGGATAGAGGCATAAACATAGCTGTGTACATATATAAATACATTGATGCACAAAAATAGAGGTATTGGCCCATGCATACATAGTTATACAGCAATACATTGAGCTAGGGGATGAACCCTGGGTCTCTGCTCACCTCCTCTCTCATTACAAAAACACTTTGTTCTAACCAGTCGATAGTCTGAGATGTTCACCCTCTCGACACCATCGCTGAAGACAAAACAGGTGCATAAGCAGATATGGTGAAGGAGGATGGTGCCTGGCTATTAAAAGATACAGCATCTAGGGTTTTAAAGGATTGAAGTTACACAAGCTGCCATTCAGCAGTGAAGTAACAAGTCCACATGGGAGAATCACACCGCAGGTACAAACATATGGAATCTTAGGGCCCGGGTAATAGGCATCAGCAGATAGACAACTAATGAACTGAGATCCAAAGTCCATCTGCAGGCAGTGGAACAAACTCCTCACAGAGGGGCCATAGAAAAGGGATGATTCAGAAGGGTGTGGTAAAGCATCGATGAAACACACTATATTGCTCTGGTTCCTTGAAGTTTTCTCACCGCCCCTCCCTCTCCCACTCCATGACCCCAGTACTGCTTCTCAATTCAGACCAGAACCTGTGGAACATGCACACAGGTGTAGATAAGAGATGGGAGCTCATGGCACACAGAATCCAGGAACAGGAATGAGAATAGTTATATCAGAAGTGTAGGTGGAAAAGGGCAGAGGAAGAGAGAAAGGGAGAACTGATTGTAAAGATCAACATATAAGCATACACCTCTCTCCAGGGAGAAGAACAACAGAAAATTTGGGGGAAGGAAGATTGCGGTTGGTTTGAGAGATGAAAATAATAACAATGTCCCTCAGGGGGTTCTGAGGGTGGAGGATGGAGGACAGGATCTGATACCAAGGGCTCAATAGAAAGCAATTGTCTAGAAAAGAATGAAGGCAACATATGTACAAATAAGCCTGATTCCATTGATGATAAGATTTGTTAAGAGCCCCCAATAAAGTGTTTTTTTTTTTTTTAAAGATCCTTAAATGGATTTAGGACATACCTGCAAAGAGGGCCTTGAAAAGATATGCCCCAACCCAGTTCTAGGAATACTTAGTTTTGTTTATATTTGAAGAATCTTGCCTAAGGGGCCATTGTTGACAGACTGAAAAAAAAGGAACTCTGGCTTTTTCAAGTTTGAACTCTTGTGGGTTTTTTGTCCGAAGCTGGAAAAAATGTGGAACTACGAAGAAAACTTCTCTCTAGGATTGAACATTAAAGGAAGCCTGTGGACAGACTGAAATTCCTGCTAGGTGACTACCTGGATCCACTTGTTGAGTGGAAGTAGGAGAAAAGCAAGATAAAGAGACATGTTGAGCCTGGCCACTGACACCTGGGGACCTGGTTAACAGGAACTAGAGGAGAAGATGGGAGTGGGTTGACTGGTCTGCAGTTCATGACCTAGCAAAATAGGGATAGTTTTGTTGTGAATTTGTGATGGGGCCATGGTCTAAGGCAATGCGACTGATAGACACCCTGGTGAGGCTAAGTGAGACAGCCACATTGAGTTGATCAAACGCGAACAGATGAAGAGAAGACAATTCATTCTGTGAATTTGGTGCACATTGTTGTTGAATTTTAGATGGTCTGTCCTGATTTGATTTTACTTATGGATGCTGACTTCACAAGATTGCATCAGGAATGAAGCTATTTATATCAAAGAATATGATTATCTCTTCAGAGCAATGGGTTGATGTAAGTGAGAAGTTTAGAAATTAGAAACTCAAAATTGGGGGGATAAAGGCATGAGAGGTTGGCTTACAAACCTTCTTAGGTAGGGGAATATATTCATAGGAGTATAGGATTTAGGTGTAAGTGATACTGTACTTAACTGCAGCTGTTAGGCATAGGATATTTTTGGGTTTTTTTGCTTACAGAATGTAAGCGAATGAGGATGGCACATATTGAATTATATGCATTTTAGTTTTATCCTATTAGAAACAGATAAAATTTTATTATTGTTTGCTTGAAAATTATATATGGTAAAGAGTTGTGTAAAGTGCCAAATTGATAAGGGTGGTCTATGGTAGTTACATAAATTGGTGCTAAATTGGATATTAAGGGTGTGTGGGGGAGGGGTGTGGGTGTGTGTGTGGCATAGTGGTTGTGTGCGAGACTGCAGCCCACTGGGATGGAGGTTCAATTTCAGCAGCGGTTTCACAGGAGCAAAGGCTGGGCCTCCTACTCTTACTACCAGAGGGCAGTGATGCTCAAAAAACAAAACAAAACAAAACAAAAAGATTGTAGGGGTGGTATCTAGTCTGCCTATCAAGATATAGACAATGAGGCATTTATGGGCATGTCCTTCTCTTAAGGATTCTGGGAACTCCTATATTCTTCTTTGGAGGTGGAAGCACTCTGCTCACTTATGAAGAGATGCTCTACTGACAAGATGCATGGCACTATGCTGATAGAATTCATGGCTTGGGACCAGAGGAAACACATGGAGACCACTGCCAGTGCTGAGATGCTTCCACCCCTGTATCCATAAGACTTTGCACCCACTGGCCTGTGATCTTACTTCATGCAGCCCTATTGCATGTGTTTTGTGAATCTAAAGAAAACTTTATTGATTGGTAATAGACAATTGGGCTAATATTGGATTTATGGACTTGATCTGGACTTTGTTGGGATGTTTTCTCAACTGATCTTATATATAAAGCTCTGTTTTATGCACATATAAGTATCTATGAATTTGTTTCTTTAGTCAACCCATACTAGTACACAATATATTTAAAAATGTGAAGTTCTTAACACTATGTCATGAGAGGTCATTAAAATCATAATCCCAATAAAGTACCATAATAAATAGTTGACCCCAAATTTTATAATACCATTAGATATTCAGTTAATCACGCATTGCTAATTATTTTATGATACATAGTTTATCTACAGCAGAATTGAAGTAAACTTATGCATGTACATAAATGGCTATGCTATTTGAATATTTTTGAGCACTTTGTTTCCTCCTGAGTTTTACATTTTTCCTAGATATTATATTGTGAAGAAACAAGATAATTTTCCCTATAGAATATCTAGTTTCAATTTTTTTGTTTAAGTCCATATATCCATTTGAAATAGCTGGCCATAGTTTATTAAAGTATGCCATAGAAGGACTTTTGAGCAGTTTGCATTCTTTTTGTTATGAAAAGATTGTCAATGTTTTCATCTTGCTTGGATATACAATCAATACTCAGGGGATCAGCTTAAGATATCAATTGACCATGGCAGTTAGTAAATATGCTGCTGCCAAAGAAGACCCCTTTAAAGTGTTCAAGACCAAGTATGTCACTTTGAGAACTAAGGTACACTTCATCTGGGTGTGACAGTTGGGCAGTGTATAAGGAAGACTGAAGAATAAAAAGGCATTTAGATATGGGGCTGGTGAAGAATATTGAAAGGACCATGAGTTGCCAAAAGTACAAACACATCTTTCTTAAAAGGAGTGCAGACAGAATATTTCTTAGAAGTGAGGATATCAAGACTTAGTTTCATGTACTTTGACCATGTTATCAGAAGAGTCCCTGGAAAAGGGCATAATGCTTAGTAAAGCAGATGGATAGTGAAAAAGAAGCAGACTCAACTAGATGGATTGACATAGTGGTTACACCAACAGGCTCAAACAACAATAATTATGACAACATTACAGGACTGGGCAGTGTTTAATTCTGTTGTACATATGATTACTTTGAGCTGGAACCAACTCCAACAACCACAAGGTATTTTTACTTCACTTTAAGATATTAGTTATTTAGTAAGAGTGAATAAATTTGTTGTGTGCCAGCCAATCAATTTTAACTCATAGCACAGATTAAAATTGCTACCTCATATATAAATTTTAATGGAATAGGTTTCCCCATCCCCTGCAAATATGATAATTAGTTCCAAGTGCTGAACTTTCTGTTAAGAAGCATACTTTACCTATGATACAACCAGTGCTCCTTCACTCTGAAATATTGAATATGATATAACAAAGAATTTATCCCAGTCTCAAGGACCCAGAACTTAGGCCAAGATGGAATACTGGACCTTATGACCATAAGGCAAAGATTAAAATGGGAAGTTACAAGATTTCATAGCTGTTTTCCAAAAGAAGATTACTTTAATGTAACTGAACATAAAGTTAATCACTGTGTATTTAAAAGTAAACACATGTATACGTTCTTGTATGTCTGAAAGTATTTTTGTTTCTGAAATTGTATCACCTTTGAAGTAGATTCCCACTTTCTGCTCTTTAGCTTGTGTGACATAAAGTGATCCTATGATCTCAGAAGAGTCAGGGAGATAGTCAATGGAAATTAATTACATAATTAGCAATTTAGGCAAATTCTTTTTAAGAGCTATAATGCAGGTACCATAAATTCACTCTATTTTATCATTTTGCCATCTTATGTCTCTTTCTTTTAGGAGAAATTGACCAAATCTGTTACTTGATTTATTTTAATTGGGACCATCAATCAGTAGCTCAGAAAGAGTTCTTGCAGGTCCCAAACCTGATGTATAGAATGCTTTGGAGCCAAAGGACCATGTAGCACAGTTCCCTTGAGGACTTAAAATAAATCAAACTGCTAGTTTAGACTTTGTGTTTCTTGAACTTTAGTTTTCAACAGAAATAAATGAATGCCTTCTATGCCTATCACATTACATTATTAACTAACGTCTTCAGATAAATTAAATGCCTCTTTATTGAAAGGAGCTAGCACTTGCTTGTCACTTGCTGAAACCAAAGGAAAGGATACAGTCGTAGGGTCCACTATACCTGACTTTAACACTTACTACACAGTCACAGTGGTCAAAACAACACAATACTGGTATTATGACAGGTGCTCAGACCAATGGAAAGAACACAAAATCCAGAAATAAAACTATCAGCATATAGAAAACTGATCTTTGACAAGGGGCCCAAAAAATCAAGTGGGAGATGGAAAATTCTTTAGCAAGTCAGGTTAGAAGCAACCTTCTACAGGAGGGTATCCTCCTATAGAAAGACGAAATAAGATATGTACCTCACCTGATGCACAAGAACAAAGTTAAGATGGATCGTAGACCTAGAAATAAACTCCAAATGATCAGGACCATGAATAAAACACTTGGGACAAATCTAAGAACCCCAGCTCAGAGAATACATAGAATAACGGCAATAGAGAAGGGTACATGCAGAGGTGGACCTGAAATCAACAAATGGGACATGCTAAGGATAAAGTACTCTGTGCATAAAAAGACATCACGAAGAAGGATAGCAAGAAAACAGACAGACTGGAACAGAATTTTTAGCAGTGACACAATAGACAAAGGGTTTTTTTTACTAAAATACACAATAGCCTCCTACCTGAAAAATAGAAGTAAACAGTTAAACCCTGAGAAAGAGGACAAAAGACCTGTACAGAAGTTTCACTAGGGAGGAGACCCGAGTGGCCAAGAAACATGCAAAGCTGCTTCTGATCATTGGCCATCAGAAAAGTACAAATTAAAATAACCATGAGATACTGTCTAAGACCCATGATGATAGCCCAAATCAGAAAATCAATGAGCAGCTAATATTAGAGGGGATGTGGTGAGGTAGGAACTCTCCTTCACTGCTGCAGGTCATGTATATGTACACCCTCTCTGTGTTAGTTTGGGTAAACTAGAGAACAACTTTATAAACATGCATATGGATATAAGGGAGGGGTTTATAAACAAGAAGAATGGAACATCGAGAAAGCATCCCAAGTCAGTCCAGTCTAAGGTCCTAAGTCCGATATTAGCCCATATGTATGATACCGGCCTAAAAATTCTCTTTTCTGACTCATGAAGCATGTGCAATGACACCAGGACAATCACATGCCAGTGGGTGCAAAGTCTTCTGTATCCAGTGGCAGTAGAAGCATCCTGGTGCTGGCAGATGTCTCCCCATGACTCGTCATTTCCAGGGATCAGGGTCTATCAGCAGTATGCAGTGGTGGTAGAAGCATCTTAGTGTTGGCAGGAGTATCTCTGTGACTTTTCTGGCTTCAGAGGGACTGAGTCTTGTGTCTCTCATCTCCATGAGGGAAATATCATGAGATTTCCCAGAATTCTCAAAGAAAGCCATGTCCACACAGAGGTCTCATTGGCTATCTCTAGATTGACAAGCTAGATTCCACCCCTACACTCCCAGTGTTGAAATTGATCCAGATCAGTGACTGCCACACTCTGTAAAAGTGGTATAGTAATATTTAAAGCAAAGGGAAATTGAGCTACCTTATGACCCAGCTACCCCTCTTCTAAGAATTTACCCAGAAGAGGTCAGAACTAGACCAAGGTCACTCATCTGTTTCCCAATGTTTATTGCAGCACAACTCACAGCTGCAAATAATTGGGGACAAACTAGATTTCTTCCAGTAGATGAGTGCATTGGTAAACTCTGGCACATGCATGCAGTGGAGTACTATGCATCACTGAAAAAAACACTGATGATCACATGAATCATGTCCTTTTATGGGAAGAGTTGTTGAACATTCTGTTAAGTGAAGTTAGCCAATCTCAAAGGACAAGGACAGCATGAGTCTCTTGAAGAAAGTGTAATCAGCACAGTAGGTATAGGAGAAAAGCCACATTTCTCACACCATCCGGTTGAGGTACAAGCAATTGGGAGAAGGTGAGACCAAATCACAGGAGGTGCATATTATTCCAACCCAAAGAAGGATGATAGCACAGGGTGAGCAGAGTACTTATCCACCCAGGGAGCTTTCTCTCCACTGAACTGTGACTAAGCATGCTGACCACGCCTGAGATAGTTAAGATTTATTGTGCCAACCTGGCTGATAAACACATATGGGATTAACTGAAGGGGGGAGATATAAATGGCTTGGTGGGCCTCCAACTTTGGGTCCGCAAGCTTACGTTCGCTAATGTTCGGACCCGCGTGTGGCTACCATAGCTGGCAAAGCTCACTTCCGGCCAGACATCCCTGGGAGAAACCACATGGACCTACCCTGATGCAGCCTTGAGAGCTGGAGAAACCAAGTAGAGACTAGATAATAATGAGGGCAATATATGTACAAATATGCTTGATACAATTGGTATATGGATTGTTATAAGAGTTGTAAGGCTTGTAATATTTCCCAGAATTCTCAGGAGAAAGCAAAAAAAAAAAAAAAAAGAGTTGTAAGGGCCCACAATAAAGTGATCTTTAAATTAAAAAAAAAAACAGCTTGTGCATATTACCTTGAGTACCATCTAGCTTTTCATTTTTGGCAAAATAAAACTAAATGATTTTCTTATTAAAAAACAAACAACCAAAGGAAGTCAAATGGAATGAGGTCAGGCAAGTCAGGTGCATAGGGCAAACTAGGCTTGATGTCCTTTTGCCCAAAGCTGGCACACTGAGATGGCTGTGTGAGCAGGTGCATTGTCATGGTAGAAAAGCCATCTCCCATCTGCAACAAATTGGGCTGATCTTGTCACACATTGAAAAGCAGTCTTTTCCGAATCTCTAAATAGCAACCTTGATTAACAGTCTGAGCTCGTAGAATGAACTCCAAATGTACTGCAAGTCAAGTTTCTTTCTGTTTGGGTACTTGAAAGAGGTCCAGAATGAGGTTTATCATCAATCAAAATTTCACCTTTTTAGAAATGAGAAAAGCATGTGTACACTTGACTTTTCCCCACAGCACTGTTCTTGTAAGCTGTGTTCAACAATTTGAGAGGCATTTTCCAGGGCATGAAACAAAGTTTCTTGCATTTTTAATTTTAATTTTTTGGAAACAAAATTTCACAACTGCATGCTCTTCCATTAAATCTATCATCACACAAACTAATGTTCAAGAAAAAACTGATCTTATGAAAAAATTCACTGTGACCAAAGAGAAAATTCCCAGTCAATGCCACAGGGACTAACTCAAACCTTGTTGCTCGATACTAGCCTAGTAAGAAAAAAATTGTAAAAATTGGGTACTACCAAATTTGTGCTCTGCCCAGCGAAATTCTGTTTTTGTTATATGTATAACAAATGTAAATTTTTATACTATGTAAACTGTGAACTTTAAAATTAATGCAAATGCAAGATGGAGTTTTAGTCAGTAGCCATAGGCAGTTGATCTTTATTAAGCAATTTTATGATAAATTAGAAATAATTTCAAGAACAGCTATATTTTGTCTTATTTATAGAAAGGTCTATCTACAGAAAGTCTTGCAGTCAGTAATGCTAATTGATAGACTTGAAGGAAGTTGTAGATCTAGAGTTTATACTCTGTTGAACATAAAGTTGATCACAGAGTATTAAAATTAAGGACTATATTTACAGAGCTAGCAATTCTCTTTAGAAAGCATTCCTATATTGGGTTTTGATTCCTGCCAGTGACTGTCATCAAATCAGATAATTTTATCTAAATTTGGAGAGGGAAAAGTGCAAACCAGCAGATTTGTAAAATTTCTCTGAGTATACATAAGGCATAATAATTTGGACATCACAACAGAAAGAAAAAAACTTTATTGCTTATTTATACATATTGTAGAGAACTTGCCAATCATGATTCTACATTTCAATGTATGTGAGTGTATACCTGTGGCAATTGTGTGTGTGCAGAAGCAAATATATAGCTTTCTAGTCATCCATTTTTAGAACACTAGAATAACTTAAAATTTGTAAGGATTACTTATTGACAAAATACTGTAGCAGATATAATTTTTGATTAATAAGAGTCAATCCTTATAAAATAAAATATTCAAAGTCAAGAACATTAGTTGCTGTTATCTATAAAACTAATACCTAAATTATATTAACTAGTATTTAGTATGGTAGACATAAGTGCATATAGAGCAGTTGATACTTGCAAATGTAGCTAATAAAAGAGTTTGATATATCTTTGGGAGTCCAATCATATCTATAAAATGGATAGTGCTCCGTAGAAGTCGTATTGCATATGGTGTAAATATCTGGGCTGTTGAGATAGGTTGTGTTAGCTGAAGTAACTGCTAATTACTAACTTTGTGACCTTGAGCACTTTGTTTTCCCTTCTGTCAAGGAATTATGTTTTACTTATTTTTCTTACCTGTGTTTTTATTGAGTATACAAATGAATTTGACTGCGTAGATAATAGGAAATTACAGATAACTTTGCCAATGTTAAGATTTTCAGTACACTTAACTGTGCTCATGAAGAAACTATATATACCAAGAGGCAAGAGGTTTAAAATCAGGAAAGATTCGATTCAAAGTTTTTCTCATAATTCTTCACTATATATGTGGAGCAAGGTATGCTAAAAACTAGACTACATGAAAAAGGACGTGGCATCAGGATTGGAGAAAGATTATTTATCAACCTGTGACATGCAGATAACATTACTTTGTAAGTAACAAAACAAGAGCACTTGAAGCATTTTCTGATGAAGGTCAAAAATTCCAGTAGTAGACCCACAAACAGTATCCTGAAAAATCACTAAAATATTGATATTATCAATTATTTCATGTATTTGAGCAATAAATAAATATCAAATGACGCATTGCATTAAGAAAATCTGTTATACAAACATGTCATTTTGAAGAATAAGGAACCCTTAGAAAGCACAAAACAATGTTCAATTACTTCATATACATTCAAGATAATGATTAATAAAGACTGGAAAAAATCAGCAAGAATAGCTTCAATGTATGGTGCTGGGAAAGAATAATGACTATATCATGGACTTCCAGCAGAGAAACAGACATCTGTTTTGGAAGAATATCAATAATATTTCTTAGAAGGGAGAGAGTAAGACTTAATAATGCATATTTTGGATATGCTATGGAGTGGTACCAGTTACTACAAAAGGACATATTGAATGATAAAGCAGGGGATCAGAGAAAAAGAGACGGGCTTCAAATGAAATGGATTTGCATAGCACTTACAAATGAGCTCTAACACAGACTTTGTGAGGCTGGTGCAGGAGCTGGCAGTATTTTGACCAATATGAGTTGGAGTCCCTCAGCAGCACAGAAGAACACCAATTCTCTGGTCCATGCGAGAAGAACTGCTTTTGTTTTTCTTGTTGTGAGGGGCCGTCCCGTCAGTTCTGAACCTTCATGTCTCTAAGAACCACAAAACAAAGCATCTGGTCCTGCTGCGTCCTCCTAATTGTTCCTGTGCTTGAGCCCAGTGGTGCGGACACGGTGTCAAGTCATTCCATCAAGACACTTTTTCTTTTTTTTCTGCCTCTCTACTTTATCTACTTTGCTAGCATGATGTACTTTCTCACGACTGATCTCTCCTGATAACATGCCCCAAATACATGGAAGAAGGCCTTACAATCCTCAATTCTAAAGAGTGTCCTGGCTTTACTTATTTCGAGGTAGATTTGTTTTTATTTTTCTGACAATCCAGAGTATTTTCAAAATTCTTCACTAGCACCACATTGAAAATACATTGATTAGGTACAACTTTCGTAAATATGAGTGAAATGAAAACACCATAGCGTGTGTCAGACACATTTTCAGCCTCAAAATAAAATCCTTTCTCTTTAACCCTATAAAGCCATCTCATGTAGCACAATAACCCAATCTAATTAATCTTTTGGCTTCTTCTGTGAGCATTAATCATGGAACTCTAATCTTTTCTTCATGTATCATGATGTTTTCTATTGACTCAATTATGATATTTTTCTTTTTGACATTGAATTGATCCATACTGAAACTTGCAGTCCTTGATTTTGTCAACAATTGCCTCAAATTGTCCTCACTTTTAGCAGCAAAGTTGTGCCATCTGAATATCACAGATTGTTAATAAACCTTCCTTAGATACCAAACAGAGAATCTACTATATTGACTGGTTGTGTTTTATGACTGAGAGGGAGCCCTGGAGGCATGACGGGCCATATAGTGGGCTGTTGATCGTGAGGTCAGCAGTCAGACATCCCAGTCACCTGTAGAGAAAGATGAGGCTTTCGACTCCCATAAAGAGTTAGATGCAGGAACTCACAGGGTAGTTCTACTCTGTCCTACAGGATATGAAATATACTCAAGAGCAATGAGTTGGACTGGGTGGGTTTGGAGCTATGACCACAACTAAATATATTAGCTACTAAAAACAAACCCCGAAACCACTGCCATTGGGTTTTCTTATTCAAAATTAAAAACATCAAATAATGATACTGGTTCCCCTACTCCTCAGCCCTCCACCCCATCCCTCCAACTACCAGAAGCTAGAGAATTCCTAAGAGATTTTCATAAATCAAAGTGGCATAAAATGGAAAGGGAACCGGAATTGATTTGGGATATGTGATATGGGAAAGAAATTGGTCATTCTGAGAGTTCAAAGGAAACTCGAAAGTCAAAGGAGATAACACATAAAGTGCAAGCTATCACTACCATATTGTGCTGATTGACACTCGTGAAAGCTCTGATGGATTGATGCTAAGATGCTGAGCATCGTTCCTAGGAAAGCAGTTTTGGGGCACCCACCTTTTGGTGCTTTGGATGCATGAAAGGATGGGTACTAATTCTACACTTTGGCTTTTTTAAAATGCAGGTCTTTTTGAATTTGTATTTCATTACTGAAAGTGGGTAGAATACAAAGAACAAACTAATGTAAAGAAAACTTGTAAAGTATGGAACACTGTATTTGATACCACTTCAAACCCTAGAATTCTATGAAAGAGCAAACTGTCTTTGAGAAAGAGTATACTTATTGCATATCTAGTTATAAAATAAGGAAACAAAATGAGGTCTTTGTGAAAGAAACACTTTTTAATAACATATTTACAAAATCATATTTTATAGAATGTAACTAGGAAGTTGACACTGTGTAGGTGGTTTTGGAAGGAAACGTAGGGTCATAACTGGAGAAATTAAATAATCCTAGTTTATAGTTCCAATATTTAAGATGAAGGCCTTATGTAAATGTCACTCACAGGTAAGAATATGTGTTTAATCTGAACCCTATAAAGAGATTGAAGTGAAGGAAACTAATAAGACCAGAATTAAGTCTGAGGATCGTTCAAACCATAGATTCAGGAAATTTACTTGTTGATAAAAGGAAGATGGAAAATCACTTATCTGCCCTTGGTTTCTCTTCCACTCTCTAGAGAATTAAATAGTATACTTTATATATTGAATAGAATGCTTATAAAACTTCATTATTTTAAAGGAACTGACTTTTGCTTTTTTAGAGCAATTTGGTTAAAGATCAATGGAACAAGTTTTCTTTCCTCTTTGGTTAATTCTGTATAGTGAATTAATGGGAAAGATATTACAGTTTAGATTCTTTGACAATGCCCAAATTTTATGGCCAACTATTGAACATTGCAAAGAATTATATCAATAAAGATTATTCATTCAGACAATATTCCCATTTCAATAATAACTCACTTCTAGAATTTAATTAGAAAATATTCCAATTATATTAGATGCCTCCTGTGGATTAGGAACCATTTACTATCATTGTTTTGAATGCCATCTAATTAGAAAATAGAAATTATATGTTGTGAATATAATATAATGTTACAAGATATAATTTCTATTTTATTATTTGGATGAGTAAAATGGAGAGGTTATCAGGAATATTACATGAATAAACAATTTAAAGAAGATCAATGGTTCAAATGTGCTCTTTATTAAACAGACTATTTCAGAAAATTAATAATTTCATTTTGTACTCATATTTAATGATTCTGTAAATAAAATATATACATCAGAAGTTATATAAAATTGGGTAAATAAGTAGCAAAACACATTGTCAAAGTGTTCAAAACAAGGATGTTACTTTGAAGTTACCACACCTGATCAATGCCAGGGTATTTTCAAATGTTGTATTTAGATGTGATAGTTAGACATTGAATAAGTGAGACAGAAGAATCGATGCACTTTAACTAAGGTGATGGCAAAGAATACTGAAAGTAACAGAACATCTGAAAGAATCAAGAAGACTGTCTTGAAGGGAATACAGCCAAAATACTTTTAAGGGGCAAAGTTGGCTAGACTTCATCTTACTTACTTTGTCCCGAGGGATCAGATTTTGGAGAAGGAGATCTTGCTTAGTATAGTAGCAGAGCAGTGAAAAAGAAGAAGACTTAATAAAATAAACTGGCATACTGGCTGCAGCAACACAAGAACACAAGAATGATACAGCACTGACTAGTGTATTATGCAGTTGTATATAGGGGTCTCTCTAATTGGAATTTACTCAAAAGCAACAAACAACAAGAATATATATATATATATATACATATATATACATATATATATTATGACCAAATGCGGTAATTTATTTTAAAATATCTAATATGTTGAAATGAACTCACAGAAGTATCCTTTACTGTTTTCTGAATTTTGAAAAAAAATAGAAATTCAGTGAAGGAATGAACTAATGATATTGAACATCTAACATCTATTGACACAAGTAATAAACTATGACCCAAATTCAAATATATATAAAACCTTTCTCAAAACATATAGCTCAAAAAATAAATCCTTTGGATGATAGCATAGGAGAAGATTTTAGAGACCAAATACTCAATCAAGTGTTCTTACAAATGACACCCAAAGAATAGCCAATTGAATAAAAATGATTTAATCCACAAAATATTGAAACCTAATATTAAAATATTTAAATAGGAAAGAACAATTTTAATCAAGTTGCACAAGTCTGCAAATAAGTACTTAAGGGAATTTTAAAAGTCAATGACTTGGAATGTTTTCAAAGGGAAAACATGCTATATCAATAAAGTGCAGAACAGACATGCATGTCCAGCAGCATGCCACATTTTATCAAAATCACTGCATAGTTAAGAAAAATTAGAGCCTATTTTTATCCTGAGGTAATATTCTTTGGCCAAATCCCATGTTTGGAGCTGGAGAGGAGATTTAGCAGGAAGTCTGGGGCCACCGGGAGATTTTGATATAAAGTCAGAATCTGAAGTAGGAGTTGGCATACAGCCTCAATATAAGGATTAAATTGGGAACACAACAAACATCTTCAGCAAGAGACTTTCACAGTTAAAGAGAGATAAGTGACCTGAGAAATAGATTGGATGGCAATTATCCAGAGACAAAAGAGTGGTTATAATGTCATAGGACAATGAGAAAATCTTCTTGCAGTGTTTGTATCAGAGACAATACACAGAATCAATGTTCAAGGACATGATGACCAAGAAGTTACTCCAATTTCTGAAAACTATACAAACTGAGTTATAGAAAATATAACAACTTCTAAAGGAGGGGCATATTTATATATATTTTTGTGAAATTGTCTTAAAAGTTTTATTATGTTCCATGGATTTGCTTCCCACTCACAGCGACTCTATTTAAAACAAAAGGAAACACTTGCTCAGTCCTGCGTCATGCTCATGATTGCTATGTTCTAGGACAAGGTTACAACCAATGTGTCAAACTGTCTTGTCCAGAGTCTCCTTTTACACTGCCCCTCTACTTTACATAGCACAATTTAATTCTCTAGGGACTGTTTTTTCCTCAGAAAATGTCAAAGTATGTGAGATGAACTCTAGTCATCCTTGTTTCTAGGAGAATTCTGGCTATCCTGCTTCCAAGAGAGATTTGTTTCATCTTTTGGTATTCTATGGTACTTTCAATATACTTCACAGACTCGAAATTCAAATGCATCAATTTTTCATCAGCCTTTCAAATTCAGTATCCAACTTTTACATGCATGTGAGGTGATTGAAAACTACCATCATTGGGCCAGAGCACCATAGTACTTAGGGCAGAGGTGCTCAATAAGTCACTTGTGATCTACTAGCCGATCACAAATGTAGTGTGGGTAGATAGAGTGGATTAAAAAATAGACTTAAGTATATCATAAATCCTGTCACTTAATTGACATACAGTACAGCCAATCTGATGAAATCTTAGGTGTCAAATGCATGCACAAACAACTACACTAAGTGCATCAAAACTGAAAAACTGTTATTGTCAATTTTTAGACCTGATTTTTTTTTCTCTTAAGTATTGAAATGAGTGGGGGAGCTGGACCAAGTGAAAAGATAACATGGAAGATTTTGACACTATAAACTGTCGTTCAGCTGAAATCTGGAGCTCATGAACAGTTCTGGAACTTACAGAGGGGGAGTACCTAAACAGGAGAAAATGTGCTACTTCTTTGACTGCCTTATTTAGCTCTACTTCTTTATGTGAGTCAGTCTTTTCCCATATAAAGATCATTAAGTCCGCTCAGCCCCACTGGCATAGTGGTTGTGCCTGGGACTGTGGCCCACTGGGATGGAGGTTCAATTTCAGCAGAGGCTCCACAGGAGTGAAGGCTGGGCCTCCTACTCCCACCACCAGAGGACAGTGTGTTAGTCTGGGTAGACTAGAGGAACAAATTTCATAGACACGCGTATGGATATAAGGAATGGGTTTATATTCAAGAGGAACAGCACATTGAGAAAACATCCCAGTCCAGTCCAGCTCAAAGTCACAAGTCTGATATTAACCCATATGCCTGAAATCAGTCCATAAAGTCTCCTTCCAACTCACGAAGTCACAGGTCAGTGGGTGCAGAGTCCCGGCGCCGAAAGGGATCTCCCCGTGGCTCCTCGCTTCCAGGGCTCAGGGTCCATCAACAGCATCTTGTGGTGGCAGAAGCAACTCATCGCTGGAAGAGGCCTCCATGTGGCTGCCCCAGCCTCAGAGGTCCGGCTCCATCAGGCCAAAGCTGTGTGGTCTCTTTGCCGGCTACTCCAGCCTCCTGGACGCCGCCATCCTGTGTTGTCTGTGATTAATTGTCTCCGACAACTGGGGAAGATAGCTTCTCATCTTCACGAGGGAAATATCGTGAGATTTCCCAGTTGTCTTAGGAGAAAGCCATGCCCACATACAGGCCTCAAGGGCTATTCAATGGCTATCTCCAGATTAACAGGCTAGACTCCACCCCTACATTTCAATTATAAAATTTGCATAGGCACATGACTGTCACAGGCAGTGATGCCAAACAAACAAACAAACAAACAAAAAACCAAGATCATTAGGTCCAAGCACCTTTCCACCATGACTGACAATCATTTGGAAGTGTGCTTGAGGCTGGCTGTCAGCAGGTACTGTCTCGTCTATGCATTCCTGGCTCATTCCACTCATTCCATGAGTGCAAGTCATCAGAATAAACTCAGATCATGACAAAAAATGTACATAGTTAACTGTACTGTGCAATATGGACTCATGTGGCTATGCAAGATGTATAAACATACATTGTACATATAAATTCTCATTGCATTTATGAATAAATGTAATAAATAAGTAGAATATGTTTTGCATTTTGTAGTTGGTAGATCATTTTGACTTGATCATTTTATAAGTAGCTCTCATGCTGAAAAAGTATGAGCACCTCTGACTTAGGGCAACATCTTTAATTTTCAACACTTTAAAGAGGTATTGTAAAGCAGATTTATCCAATGCAATATAGCTTTGGATCTCTTGATGGCTGCTGCCATGAGGACTGGTTATGAATCAAAGCAAGATTAAATCTTAGACAATATCAATCTTCTTTTTCCTTTTACCATGACATTACCAATTGGTCCAGTTTTTAGAAATTCTCTTTTCTGTTCATTGACCTGTAACCCATACTGAAGACTGCATTCCATCATCTTCATCATCTTCATCAGCAAGTGTTTCAAGTCCTCCCAACTGTCAGCAAGCAAGGATGTGCTGTCTGCATATCTCAGGTTGCTAACGAGCCATCCTGAATCCCATTACAACTTTCTTCTACATATACTTCAGCTTCTAAGAAATAATTTAAATCGAGCATTGAATAGCTTACACAACGAAAATGAACAAAATCACTGCTGAAAATAATTAAAGAAGACTTAGATAAATGGAAATATATTCTGTTAGTGAAGTGAGAGTTTAATATTGAGTTAATAAGATTTAAATCTAGGGCAGTGATGTCAAAAAGAAAAGATTTAAATCTGCTAAGATCTCAAGACTGCAACGATGGTCTGCTCAAAATCCCAATGATTTCTTCAAATAAATGGCATAATAAATCCTTAATGATATGTGGATTGGCAGAAGGTTAAAAAAATCAGTAAGGCAATGTTGAAGGAAAAGCGCAAAGTAGGGAAAATCATTAAAATAATAGGCTGTCCCAGTAAATGATACAGTATGCTATTAGTGTAACAATAAACCCATTGATTAAAGGAATAAAATTGGGAGTCTAGAAAGAATTCTTCACACAAGGACACTAAGTCTATTATATGAGGGAAAAAAGAGAATGTCTTAATTAAATAATCTTGAGAAAATTAAATTTCCAAAAAGGAAATAAAATAATCCTACTTTACATAATATAATATACAATGACAAATTCAAAGTTGATTGTGTATCTAACTGTGAAAAGTAAAGCTGTAGGATGTAGAAAAGAGAATTCAGTGTCAGTGATAGCTTTCAACAATATAAAAACAAAGCACAGTGAAAGACTAAACAAAGCCCATTGGAGTGATATACATACAGGTGATCAAGACTATGAACCTGACTTGAGCAGTTAAAACCTTGTCACCTGATACTTCCTCTGACATATGTTGGCTTTGATTTGGTTTTCAACCTTTTTTTGGTTTGGCTTTTCAATATTTTCTGTTTTTTCTTTTCTTTTCTCGTATTGCAGTTTAACTCTGATATATTTTGTCACTGGGGGTAACCCTCTTGATTTTTTGTTATGTTTCTCTTTGTTTTGTCTTATAAAACCCTGGATTACGTGCTTATTCTTCTACAGCAAGTAGAATACAGGTCTCTGGAAGGTGCAGTGGGAACTGGGTGTGGTAAAGGTGAGCTGATATCAAGCAAGAGAATGTTTTGAAATTCTGATCTAAATTGTACAATGCTGCTCGATGTGATTGAATATGGAATGATATGATATCTGTATCAGTTCACAATGCAATTTTAAAAAAGAGTAAATAAATGTATCTCCATCTATATTTTTAAATGTACATCAAAATATGTTAGGGGAAAATGCAGACAGATAAGTTAATTAATGTTGGGGAGGATATACTTGTAAATCATATAAGCAATAAGAAATGATATATAATTTGTTCTAAAATATATGTGTTTTAATAAAATATTAAGATTGATATATATATATAATATCAACACATTTGCAAACAATGATCACATAAACTAATGAAAAATAGGAAATATTATCCCCAGTTCCTTCCTCTGTTTTCATTTGCTTTCCTCTTGTCCCACTATCTTGCTCAACCTCCATTTGGGTTTCAGTATAGAGGTTAAATATAGGCATGTACATAGGTGCATATATTTATAAGTGACGATGGGGAAATAGATCAGCGTTCATACTTATAAGGATAGTAGTAGAACAGCAGGTGGGCATTGGACCTCCACTCAAGTACTTGTTTGGTGCAAGAACACTTTGTTCTATTAAATTGGCATTCCAAGATACTCACCTTCCTGACACCATCACTGAAGACAAATGCATACATCAGCAAATGTGGTGAAGAAAGCTGATGGTGCCTGGCTATCACAAGAGGTAGCATCTGGTGTCTTAAAGGCTTAAAAATAAACAAGCAGCCATCTAGCTCAGATGCAACAAAAACCACATGGAAGAAGCACAGCAGCTGGGGGATCACAGGTGTCAAAGGGATTAGATATCGGGCCTCAAGAACTAAAAGGCATAATATTGCATGCTTTCCTGATATGATCGCTGAACACAAATGTGTGCATAAGCTAATGTGGTGAAGAAAGTGGATGGAGTCTGGATATTAAAAGGTAAAGTATCTGGGGTCTTAAAGAAATGGCCATTCAGTTCAGAAGCAACAAAGCACACATGAAAGAAGCACACCAGCCTGTGTGATCACAAGGTGGGGAAAGGATCCAGTGTCAGGCATAAAATAACTAAAGTTATATCATTATTAATGAGGGGGAGTATAGATTGGGGACCCAAAGCCCATCAATAGGTAAAGCGGCATCCTCTTGCAGAGGGATTTCAGGGAGGAGATGAGCCAGTTAAGGTACAAGGTAGTAACAATGAAATATGCAACTTTCCCACAGTTCTCAAATGCTGCCTCTCACTTGCCTAACATGATCTCAATTTTAGCACACAAACCTATCTAGACCAGGAGATGTACAGTGAAGCTGGAAACATGGAAAATTTAAGATAGGTGATCCCTTAAGACTAATAATAGGAGTGGTGATACCAGGAGTGTGGAGGGATGATGGAATAGAAAGGGAGAACCAATTTCAGGGATATACCTGTAGCCTCCTTTCTGGGGCATGGACAATAGGGAAGTGAGTGTAGGGACACATTGGACAGTGTACAGTATGAAAATAATAACAATTTGTAAATTACTATGGGTTCATGGGGGAGGGAAGGAAGGAAGGGAAATGTAGGGAGCTGATACTGAGGACCTGGGTGGAGGGAGGATGTTTTGAGAGTGATGATGGCAATAAGTGTGCAAATGTGGCCAGCATACAATTGATGTATGTATGGATTGTGATGGGGGTTGTATGAGCCCCCAATAAAATGATTAAAAAAAGGAGAGGGAGAAGGAGGAGCTTATACCAAGGACTCAAGTGGAAAATATTTCAAAATGAATATGGTGATATGTGTACAAACATGCTTGATACAAATGATGTATTGAATGTTATAAGAGTTGTAAAATAATTCAAAAAAAATGAAAAATAGGAAATATTCTTGAAATGTCATCTTAACAAAGAATTAAAATGGTGATCAAATGTATAAAATATATATATATATATAAAATCAGCAATCAGAGATGTAAATCAAAACTAGTAAGATATAATACTTCACCCCACTAACAGGTCTAGAAAAAAAGGGAGGAACACCCTCATAATTTTTCAAATTGAAACTGTCAATATAAAAACAATGTTATGGGAGGTTTAGCAGAATGATCCTTGGAAGTGAATAGGGTGATAATTACTCTCAAGTACTTTGAGCATGTCGGCTGGAGGAAATGGATATTTCCTAAAAGTAAGCCTGACAAAAAGAGAAACATAAGGAAGCCAATTGATTGACAGAAAAATTGCATAAATGGTCTCAAGTATAGGGATGATAGGGAGATTGGTGAAGGAATGGGTTTTATTTTCTTTTCTTGTACATTCATTGCTCTGAGTTAGAACTCGTGCACTGGCACCTAACAACAGCAACAGTGAGAAAACTTTGAACACTGTAGAACAAAGATGAAAGGACTGCACAGGATGATAGTATCAAACAGAATTAGGAGATGCTCAAGCAAGAGAGAAGAGAAATCAAGGAGTGGGAGAATGATAAACTCCTGGGGACTTTGATCAGTACTTTACATTGTTAAATAGAAGCTTGATGATCAGAAATGCAAACCTCCACCAAATCTAAAAAAATGTTAAAATATAATATTGAATGTAGTACAAGCTGCATTGGAGACGTTGGCAAATGTAAGGCTTAAGGAATTGACAGAGTACCAATAGGAGTTTTCGAGATTGTTAGCAACAAAAATCAACGTGAATATGCTCAAATTTATATCAAGAAATTTGGAAGCAGGTGCTCAGGTAACTGACTGGAAGCTATTAATATTTATGCCTATTCCAAAAAAAGGTACAGCAAAAAATGCAGGAAACATTGATTAAAGAACATTTTTAATATCACCTACAAGTAAAAGTTTTCAGAATATTAATCAAGACTATATAAGCAATATATTGACAGTAGCTGCAAGGAATTTAACAGAGCCTTAGAAGAAAATGTGAAATAAGGAATGTCAGGTGAATCTTGACAGGAAACAGAAAATACCAGAAAGAAGTTTACTTGTGTTTTATTGTGTAAGCAAAGGCATTTGACTGTGTCGATCATTATAAACTATAGATGAACTTGGAATAGTGGTAATTTCACTAAATTTAATTTTATCCATGAAGAACCTATGAGTATATTCTAAGGCATTCATTTGAATAGAGCAAGTGATGGTGCAATTTTAAACTGGAAAAACATGCATCACACTTAAATAGTTCTATACTTTTGTCATATCTATTCAACTTGTGAACTGAATAAATAATTTGAGAAGCTGGAATGCAGACTAAGAAATTATGTACTCATAATATCTCAAAGAATTGTTCATGTTCCCTATAATATTGAATTATTACTCAGTTTAGACATAGGGCTGATTAGATGGGACGATAGCAAACTGTGGCAAATTGATAACATGAGACAAAAGTTTGTTCCAAGAAGTTCTTTTCTAGGAAGGAAAAAGTTGAAACAAACAAAAAATAACTTTACTGCTTACTTCAGAAAATTGCTGTAAACCAATTTATCTGGGCAAACAGTTTGCTGTTCTGGGTAAACAGTTTTCCTGTCAGTGAAATAGAACATTCACCTGGACAAACAACTCTCATATCATAGAAAATTTCACTCATTAAAATTTTCACCTCACTGTTCCTCCCAATCTGAAAATATTCTGTCACAAACTAGGCTCAATTGTAACAAAACTATGCTTTTAATGTCCAGACTGAACTCTCAAATTCTAAAAGTAGGCTTACTTATAGTCTTCATTTTGAGATATAATTAAATCTCTATCAAAGTGGTGTTGAAAGTCTAAACAGTTGGAACCATAATAAACATAACTTTCATTGATTAATAGTTTTGGCTTTTGCTTTGAACTGAATATATCATAGTTGATATATTTAAAATATTGAAAGAATTACCTATTTGACGTATTAACATTGGATCTGGGGAACTGATTTTATTAGTTTTTCTTCCATGAGAATTGTATTAGTATTCCAAATAAATTCAAACTAATGTGGTAAAACTCACCCATATTTTCTTTTGATGAATCAACATGACATCCATTTCATTTTATGATTGATTAAACTAAATGTTTATATAAACCTAAAATTTGAGTCAGGAATAATACATTTTCACATGCTGTGCTTTGATTACCTAACAATTATTTAATTCCCTCTTCTTTCTTCTTAACTGAATTTACTTCTCATTTTAAAGGATAAAAATATGGCATATATAAGTAAGGTGTAACCACAACTCTGATAAAAAATTTAAGGGTATTAATTTACTATGTGTGCTATAACAAAATATTATAAGTTGGATTATTGTGCTGAAATTAAATTATTGGTATTGCTCTTCTTTCCATTGTCTTATAAGTCCCATCAAATAATTGGGTGGGACTATGTAAAGGGGCAGTGTGAAACTCTCATCAAGGGGATTGGTTAATTTTGTCATTCTTCTAAGTGAACCATCTGAGAATGTGAAGGAGAGATCATCCCATGACCATCAAGGAAGAAGAAGCATATATGGAACACGTGAAGACCAGACTCTGTCTAAAGTGACAGAGGCACCAGAGATTGAGCACAGTATTGAACATATGACTAGAAGCAGAGGGTTTGGGGAGGGATGAATGGTGTCAGATAATGTACAGAAAGATGGAAGGTGGCGGCATATCTGAACTCTGCTTTGTGGCAATTGATCTTGAACTGATTTAGGTTTGGATTCTCTTTCTCTTTTATGTGCCCAGAGGAGGCCAGGCATAGTCCCCATGCTGTTACCTCAATGTCTTAAAAGGAATTAAATTTATTGACTTAGAGTTCAATTTAGGGTGTTGGCCATGTTGATTCCTTCTGATGGCTCAGAAAGAGAAAATACCTCTTTCCTAGATTCTGGCATCAAAGGAGCCCTGCTAACATTGTGGCTTATGTGTTGGGTGGATAACCCTAGTTTCTGGTATCTCCAGGTATTCCTTGGTTTGCACCATTTGGCACCTTAACTCTGTAACCCTTCTCCTAACTTGTAATGATACAGGCTGAGGAGCCAATCCACAACCATAGGAACTCAGGCTAATGAATAGTGTCTTCAAAGATTCTAATTTTGAACAAGTTTTATTTATAGTTATGGGAGTTAAGATTTCAGCCATATTTGAGGGAGGATTCAATTCAATCCTTAACATAAAATTACTGTGTATGCTCAAAATATGTTGTGTATAGTAGCATTGACAAAAGGAAAGAGCAGAATCTTTCTGGTTGGTTTTTCCTTCTTTAATTGTTCTTGCATGAGGATCTGATATAAAGAGATCATAAAATAGCAATCATAAAATTATGGTCTGAAATCAAGAAGCCAGTTTTTTTGTGGTTATGAAGGAGGATACACACTGTTTGGTAATATTCTCATCACTAAAATACCCTTGAAAGTTTCTATCTTGAAATGTGTTATATGCAGTAATATCTATTTATTATTCTTTTAATTGTGAGTAGAAAATTTGACTTTTATAGCTAAAATATCTCTGATTAAAATGTTAGACATTTTGAGTAACATATTACTTTAATTAATATAAAACAATTTTCATTTAATATGCATTAATATACTTGCAAGAGAATGAACATCATGTGAATTCATAGACATTATTTTCTAATTTCTCATGATCATTCAAAAACATGGTGTCTACACTGCTAACTAAATTTAAGTGGAGTGAACTTTAACATAAAAATCCTTTTCTAAATATTTTTTCCTGTAAGGTGCCTACGTAAATATTCAACAATTCAGAAATATCTAATGATGTTTAGAAAAAAAAGATAAAGCCATTTCCTGTTGACATTTCTCTCTCTTTTATAAGAAATTCCAAAATATTTTAATTGCTTAAAACGTGTTGTGAGATTTTCTAGCAAGATATTAAAATTAGCGTATATATATCTAATTTCTGCAAATAAAATTTCCATACAAATTGTCAATAAAATACAAAAATAAGAACTAGCCCAATAGTGCTTACCACTAAATAATGATACTATGTGTCAATGAGATCCTAGTGGCACAAATGAATATTTGTTAAAAGGTTGATGCTTTGAATCCACAAAGAGGGACATTGTAATACTGGTCTGCTGGTCATAGTCTTCAAAATCCTCTGGAACTGTTCAAGATCATGCCCTGTCATGTGTCAGAGTTGACTTGATGACAGCTGACAGTATTCACCTCAAACCACCCCTGTTCTTGTCAGCTAGTCTGACTATCATTGCTTGTCCTTGGAACCTGTGCCACCACTCTTTTAAGTATCAGGTTACTTTGGTAGAACAAGTTTCAGTGGATTTTTCAGACTAACACAAACTAGATACAAGAACTTAGAAGTGTTTATTTTCAATGGCCAAAGAAAATCCATGAATAACAGCTTACTGATATCTGACATAATGCCAGAAAATAAACCACCTCAGATTAGAAGTCACTCAAAATACAATTAGAAAGCTCAGTTTTCTCAAAATACAGCAGACCTGAATGACCTGAGAAAAGCTTTAAGGACCTTAATTTGGTAATGGGACAAGGCTGAAAATTAGAACAAACAGATGAAAACATTCGTTAATGATCAGGACATGTAGTGTACAAAGTATGCATCTAGGAAAATCATAAGTCATTAAAATGTTATAGAGACCATAAAGACCAAGATCCTTGGCATGAGTGAGTTGAGAAGCAGGCACTATTTGGCATTTTGAATCAGAAAATTGGTTTATGTGCTGGGAAGGATAAATTCAAGAGCAATGTCTTCTGGTTAATTGTCAAAAAGAAAAGAATATTTCAAGATCTTTCTTGAAGTAAAGGAACCACAAGGTTAGCTGTTAGGTGGAATAAAGATGAAACTCTACAGTGTTAAAGATTAAAAGTCTCTGAACCCCGTAGAGTCAATTCTGCCATGTGCTATCAAATTGTTTTTTAAGTTTCAATGTTTCTTTTATTAAGTGGTCATTGGTATTCTCAGGTTTAATTTAATCGCCCAAGAAAAAGTAATTCCCACTTTTCCTTTGTTCTACATTCTTAATTGAATTGAGCTTCGTTATTCTTGATCTATAGTTGTTTGGATCTCTTCTGAATATAATTTCAAACTGTAACAAAAATGTATTCATGGCAGCCAAAAGGGTTTGAGGGCTGTTTGCGAGGAAATTCTTAGATGGAAACCTATCAAAAATGATGGCCCGATCTGCTAGATAGGTAGACATCATGAAGTCATGTTCTACAACAAAGACTGTCTTTTGGGCATTTGACCACTCGTGCTGCCACCAACCTCTGCTCAGAATCCAAATAAGCAGAGGGCTCGTTGATGACACACACAGCCGTGGGCTTGCCCAAATTGCTAAAGCTACACGCTGCCTTTCACCACCAGAGAGTGTCTGTTCCTCTTAGTCAATGATGTTTTCAATCTGAAGAGACGTCACTACATGATGAGTGTAAGCATCTCTTATTTTTTCATGTAGCGATTGGTGAGCACTTTCAGTTGATTTGGGACTTATCTTCTGTGGCTTATAACTGACATTCAGAACTGGTACTTCTTCTACATTGGGTTTAAATCTTCCATCAAGCATTCTGATAAATGTCATTTTACCCATACCACTTCACCCTAGCATCACTGTGATTTCAGAATCTGTAAATTCTCCAGTTAGAATTTCTAATTCAAACTCTCCCATCTTTCTCCTCATTCCTGGAAACTTAGACAAGCATGTTTTTTTTCAACCTCTTCTTCATTTGCTGTCTCAGTCACATTAAAACAAGTGATGCACCTCAGAATCTCAAGTTTTCTGTTGGAACATAGCCATCTAAAAAATGTTTATAACTTCTCTTATGCTAAAAGGCACTGTGACAACACCATAAGCACTTGGTATACCATATAAAGAGCAGACGAAATCAGAGACATAGCCTAATACACTTAGATCATGCTCCAACACAATGATATACCTATCTGGATTTATGAGAAATCATGTAGTAATAGCAGCCTTCAAGCACTGCTTGACATCTAGGCAACTTGAGGGTTCATAGAACATGAAAATATCAGATTTCTGTATGCAAACAACAGCACAACTAAATCTCTGCAACTCCCTGCCTGAAAGATCTTCAACATTTCATTCTTTTAAATGGGTTAAATCAAGCTGTTGGCATGCAATTTCCCATGTCTTTGTTTCATCCTGTTCGTCCAAAACAGATCCCACTGTGTCCTTTGCAGTCTTGGGAATCTGGTCCACACATTGAGGTTTAATAGTATCATCATGCCTTCCAAGGTTTGGTTTATGCTTTCCTGCTAAAAATTTAAAGAAGCTGACTTTCCAATACCATTAGTTCCAACTAACCCCCAAATTATGCCTGGATGAGGAAGAAACAACCTGTGAAGTTTGAAGGCATTGGCACAATATCGATGTGCTGTATCTTTTTCCAAGTTCCTTGGTAAATTGTCAAGACGCCAAAGGGGCATTTCTTAATACAAATACCTCAATCAATACCAGGAATTTTAGAAATCCAGGGTATTTTGTTCTGGGATGTAACCTCTGTGCATAGTTTTCCCATTCGAACTACAGGGCAACTCTTTTTGCACTCTTGTCAACATTTCTTAGGCTTAAACATGTCATGGTTGACAATCAAAATTCACATTAGTTTGTCTACCATGAAAGTTGGCCCTTCTCCCCCCCCCCCCAATCCCAGGAGCTTTTATTCTGGTGTTTTCTCTGTAGGTTCATCAATTCTGAGTTTTCTATACTGAAAAACCAGATAAGCACATAATAAAGGTTTAAGAAAACTACCCACAATGGTAAGATACATCAGAAATAAATCCCAATTTGAAAAACAGAGTAAAACAAAACACAAAACTAACCACGTAACAAACACTGAAAACCAAATCTTCCTTTTGGAAGAGAGCATAGAGGTCAATTGGCTCTCTCCTTCATTTCTGAGCCACACAGGGTGTTTTTATGGCCGCCAGCCATGCTATCAAATTTCTGTGAATCTGAATCAACTTGATGCCAATGAGCTTGCTTTTGTTGATTTGAAGTGTTATCTATGGTACTAAAATATTTACATGCATAGAAGTCTAGTTAAAAACACACACCTATTATTCAATTTTACACATTAATCAATACAGCCAGTGATGGAAAGAAAAGGAAGAATTCTACAAATTTCTTCCGATTGAAATTGATCAAGGATTTAACTAAGGTGCATTGATAATTACTGGCAATTGTCGTGTAACAATTGGAAACAACAACAACAAAAAAGGATCAGTAATTAGAAACCTCGTCTTTGGTGATAGATATAGATGAAGATGAAGCTCACATAAGAGAATTTTCAAGGCCCAAAACTTCTTCATTGTAAGTGCCATTTTTCAACAATAGATATCCATGACTATATATATAATTCACCACATAGACTACATAGAAATCAAATTCACTGCATATGGGGAAGAAATGAGGAAGAAGTTCAATATTATGCCAAAATTGATTATATGCAAGTTCAGTTAGATACTGAAGCAAACAAGTCCACAAATTAAAATAGAAAGGTGAGTCTATCCCACTTGAATTTAGAGACTGTCTCAAGAACAGATTTTATGCTTTGAACATAATGACCAAAGACCAGGTGAGCGGTGGTTACTACTCCTGACAAAGAAAGCAAAAAGTCAATAAAAGATGAAGAAAAAGGAAAGGAATAAAACGGATGTCAGAAGAGATTTTGAAGCAGGGTTTTCAGCATTTTTGTTGGTAGGTACCATTGAGGCAGTTCCAACCCACACGGACTCTACACACAATACAAGGAAACACTGCACCATCCTTCAACATCCTCACAATGGTTCCTGCAATTCATCTTGCCAAGAGTCTTCCTCCTTCTCAGTACATTTCAACTTCATCAGCCTCCAAGGGAAAAGTCTCTATTGACAATATCCCCAACGTATGTCAAACTCAATCTTGCCATCCTTGACTCGAGGGCCAGGCATCCTCAAACGACTGCCTGCAGGCCACATGTGGCCCATGGCGGACATTTACCTGGCCCACCGGGTGTTTTTGCTGCTGCTCCCTTCTTGCATAGCAGCTGACTCGTTCCACGCCCAAACTGAATTTTTTCATAGTTTGTTCTTTTTTAAACTGCAGTCTGGATCTCCAACTGTCTAAGGGACAGTGAACTGACCCCTTGTTTAAAAAGTTTGAGGATCCCTGTGGCTGTACTTCTTCTAAGACAAATTTGTATGTCCTCATTATTCTTCTCTGGGACCCAAATTCAAATACATCATTTTTTCAGTTTTTCTTTTTAAGGTCCCATTTTCACATGCATATAAGGCAATGAAAATGATCACGTCTTGGGTCAGGGACAAATTAATCATCAAAGTAATATTCATGTTTTTTAATATTCTAAAGAGGATGCAATATTCTTGCATAGCAGATTTACTCAATGTGATTGATCATTTGATCTCTTGACTGCTACTTCCATGAGCATTGATTATGGATCCAACACGACAAAGTCCTTGACAATTCCAACATTTTTCCTTTTATCATAGTGGTGTTTTGGTCCAGTTGTGAGGGGTGCAGTCTTTTTATATTGAATCATAAACCATACTGAAGATTTCAATCCTTGATGTTCATCAGCAAGTATTTCAAGTCTTTCTCACTTTCAGCAAGCAAAATTGTGTAATCTACATATCACAAATTGTCCCTGTAATCCTGATGCTACATTACTCTTCATATAAATCAGATTCTCTGATTAAATGCCCAGCATACAAATTAAATAAGTATGGTAAGACTATACAACCTTTAAGCACCCTTTCTCTGATTTTAAACAATACAGTATTTCCTTGTTCAGATCACACAACAGCCTCCTGGTCCATGGAGAAATTCCAAATGAAGTGTTCTGGAATCCATTTTCTTCTCAGGCTAGCCATAGTTTGATGTGATCCACAGCCAAATGCCTTTCCATAAGCAATAAAACACAAGTAAATATCTTGCTATTATTCTTTTCTTTGAGTGAAGATATATCTGGCATCATTAATGATATCCCACCTTCCATGTCTTCTGAATACACTCTGAATATCTGGCCTCTCCATGTTCACTAGTTCAATGTCAACGTATTGCTACAATCAATATTGGATGATCTTCAGCAAAATTTTAGTTGCAGGTGGCATCAATGACATTTTCTATAGTCTGAGCATTCTGCTGGTCACCTTTCTTTGAAATGGGAAAAATATGGGACATATAATCAGTTGGTCAAGTAGCTGTCTTCCAACTTTCTTGGCATGGACATTTAAGTGCCTCATAAACTTATTGAAACATTACAATTAGTATTCCAACAATTCCTGCAGCCTTGTATTTGGCTCATGCTTTCAGTGGAGCTTTAACCTATGCCTTCAACACAAGTGGCTCTTGTTACCTCTTGAAGTATTGGAATGTTCACTAGTTCTTTTTGGTACAGTGACTCTGTGTATTCTTTCCATCTTCTTTCGATGCTTCATTGAATGCATCCTTCAATATTGCATCCTTAGAAATTTTCCATATTGCAATTCTAGATTTGAATTTTTCTTGAGTATGTTCAGTTTAAAATATGCTGAAATTGTCCTTACATTTTGTTTTCTAGTTTTAGATCTTTGCACATTTCATGACAATATTTTACTTTATCTTCTCAAGTTGTCTTATGAAATTTTCTATTCAGTTATTTGACTATCATTTTTTTCCCATTTACTTTAGCTTACTATATGATTAAGAGCAGGTTTCAGAGTTTTTTCTGATATCCATTCTTTCTGTCTTTATTGATGTTTTACATTTTGCTTTCTTCACGAATGATGTTCTTGGTATCCTCAAGAGCCCACGTGGTATTCTGATATAGAGGCTTGATTTGTCACACCTATTCTTGAGATATTCTCAAAATTCTGATGGTATAGATTTAAGGTGATATTTTGACTCCTGTGGAGTTTTAAAAAAAATATATTTCAGATTTAACCTGAACTTACGAATGTGTAATCGACAGGCTGTTGCACAGTCAGACACAAACCTTGTTTTAGCTGCTGATATTGAGTTCCTCCATTAACTCTTATCACAGACTTAGTCTATTTAACTTCTGTGTATTCCAGATGGCAAAAATCTATATGTGTAGTCACCTTTTGTGTCATTGAACAAAGGTATTTTTCTAGGAATAAGTTGTTGGTCTTGCAAAATTTTATCAATGGATCTTTAGCTTAATTTCTATCGCCAAGTCCATATTTTCAACTACTTCTTCCAAATGAATTTTAATTTAATTATGACTTTAAACATTATAACTTGAAAGTTATTAGATGCCACATGGCCATCCTGACTCAGAAAGAGGCACTGTAACCAAAGAGAACAGTACTTTAAGGATTGTGTTCCTATAAGAAGTTTTGGGAAATTATTCTTCCATGCACTGAACAGTTGACTAATGGATTTGGAACTTGTTGGGACTTGGATATTGCCATTTCTAAAACTACGTGAGTTATGTTCAATGACCAACTGTAAAATCAGAAGGCAGATATATTTTAACAGTGAATCTGCCACGTGCTTGTACATGAATATGCTTTATCTCTTACTTTGACTTTTATAAACTAAGCTTATTAACATATAAATTGAGGAGGATGTAATGAATAATAAACTGCAAAGGAGGGGTAAAAAGCCAATACTGAAGTGGCTGGAGGAAAAAGCAATGTCATTTAAGAAAAATAGGGACTGGCCTGTTAGAGACACCCAGCCAAATCCCAAGACCATAGGAACTGACAATGAATGGACTGTGATGCTTTGGTGTTATGCCAACTTGACTGGATTAGAGAATCCTTGGTTGTTTGTCAGTATCTCTTCTCAAATGTGGTGCAGATCATAGAATGATGGCTTTTCCTGGGGACTGTAGTTGATTTCCGATTCATAGATAGCTGCTGTGGAGCATTTGTTCTGCCCAGCCCCACCTTTTTTTTTTTTCCCTCTGGACTAGATCCTGTGTCTATTTTCTTGGGAAAAGCAACCTGCCTTTTGGTCTCTGATGTGGCATCTGTCAGGGAACTTACATAAGAACTGCTGAGTTTGGAAACTATCAACAGCTTGTCATGCAGCCTGTCAATGGTGGATGCATTTGATTTGGACTCCACTGGTCTGTGACCAGCCGTTTTCCTCCTGCTTCCTGGTTTATCTCTCAGCAGCTGCATGAACTGGGAAGAACGTCCAGCTTAGCATCTGACCCAAGGATGTGATTTGGCCTGGGCTTGTTGGATGTGCAGGTTTTTAGGTCATTTTCTTGATATAAATTATTTATACCTACATGAGTGTCACAGATTTTGTTTCTCAAGAAGACCCAACCTAACCTACTCACCACTGATGTTAAATCAAATCAAGACCAAAAGTAAAAATGTAGTAATGTTAAGGAAAATTTTGGGTGGTTAATATGATGCAATTTGATGCAATTCAAAATTACATTCACAAAGAAAACAACCACCACCCCCCCAAAAAATACAAAAAAACTAGCAAAAAACTCTCTTGGCTAATTTCCTTTCTCTGAGAGATAACAGCTGTAAATTTACTTCAGTCCTAGCTGATTTCAAAGGTGTTCTGGTGGCACCATGTTTAAGCTCTTGGATGCCAATCAGAAGGTTGGCAGTTCAAATCTACCAGCAGCTCCACAGGAGAAATATTAGCAGTCTATCATGGTGGTGAGAATGGAATAAAGCTTGTATATGTTGGGCCTTCAGAACCTTCCATTGCTGATGAGACACAACTCAATTTAAGAAGAAACAGTTGTAAAATATACTAATAATCAGAAAACTGAATGTACAAAATATGAATCTAGGACATTTGGAAAATATCAAAATTGGAAACCACAAAGATCGATATACTAGGGTTGATGTAGACTGATTGGTATTGGTCATTGAATCACAGATCATTTACTATGCCAGGAATGACACACCAAAATTAATGATAATGCATTCATTGTTTAAAAAAGATACTTCAAGATCTATCTTGAAGTATAATGCTGTGCTAAGATTTTATTTATCAGCTTTCAAGAAAATGCAGTGAATCCAAGTATTATTCAAATTTATGCAACAATCACAAAATGGATAAGCTGAAGACTTTGATCAATAGTTTCATTTGGAAATTTATTAAACATGCAATTAAGATTCACTAATCATTATTGATGATAGAAATGTAAAGTTGAGAAACAAAGAGGAAGAAACATTATTTGGAAAAATATGGTCTTGGTGATAGAAAAAAAGCTGAAGATATATTGATAGAATTTTTCAAGACTTCTACATTACAAATACCACTCTTCAACAATACAAAAGTGGCTATACATTTGTGTATGGATTCCTCCAAATGGAAGACTCAGAAATCCAGATGACTAGATCTGTGACAATAGAAGATGGAGAAACTGAACATCAGCAGCTAAA
The DNA here is from genome assembly GCA_004026705.1 of Nesogale talazaci. NCBI lineage: Eukaryota > Metazoa > Chordata > Mammalia > Afrosoricida > Tenrecidae > Nesogale > Nesogale talazaci. The sequence goes on from PVJH01006706.1 coordinate 54,155, forward strand.
ATCAGGCCAGGGCCTGAATGTGGGACTGACCATCAATTGCTCATATATAAGTTGAGGTTGAAACTAATGAAAATTAAATAAGTCCATGAGAGCCAAACCAACATTGAGTTTATCCCACCTGAATTTCAAGAGCATCCCTAGAACAGATTTGCCATGGTGAACACTAGTGTGAGAAGACCTGCTGAATTGTAGGAGACATCAAGAACATATTTTATCAAGAAATCAAAGGTCATTAAAAAGACAGCGGAGACTCTGAAACATGTTCTTCAGTGTAGAGTACCTTAGAAATGACAATGTCAAAGAGCTGAATAGAAAATTACAAAGGGCAGCTAGAGAAGACAAAGTAAAATACTATAATGAAATATGCAAACACCTAGAGTTAGAAAACCAAAACAGAAGAATACACTCAGCTTATTTAAAACTGAAAGAACTGTAGAAAAAGATTCGGGTTTCCTGTTTCAATACTGAAAAGCATAGGAGCAAACATTTTCACTTTGAGTGGCCCGGATCGCATCTGAAATACCACTGACATAACTTCTAGTGGCAACAACACAAAAGTCACCACAGTACAATAACTGACAAAAAAAGGGTGATTCACCATATTAATTGTCCTCAAATTGCCATTCTTATCTCAACAGCATTGATATCACCTACTGCTTTCTTGTTAGCATCATGAGTCTAGTTCTGACTTCTAGTGACCCTAGGTAATATATTATAACTTCTCTTATAGGCATTTTTAGGATTTAACCTTCAGTGTGGAGTCCTAGTGGCCCAGTGGTTCAGGACTTGCTTGCTGACAGAAAGTGACTCTTTGAACCCACTGTCTACTTATCGTGCATGAGAAACGTGACAATTTGCTTTCATAAAAAAATAGCAATACCTTTTTAGATCTTAAGGGTTAGTTCTCTTTTGGGGGGCTGGCATCACTGCCCTCTGGTGGTCGTGGGAGCTACCCACCCTTGGTGCTGGAGAGCCACTGCTGGATTTAAACTGCCAAGCCAGTTGACTGCAGTCCCACACTCAATCACTACGCCACCGGGGCTCAGCCTCAATTATATTTTCTTGTGATACACTGTGACCAGCATTTTACAAATTGAGATGCAAATGCTAGCCCACTACACCCTAAATACTAGAAAAACTATGCCATGCAAGTAATATAAATTATGGCTTTCCAAAAGAGCCAAAAACAAAGGAATAAAGAAACAAAGGGATTTCAGATTATTTTTTGAGTACAGTTTGAGTGTATTCTTTTGTGTGTGTATGGGAGAGAGAGAGAGAGAGAGAGAGAGAGAAACTAAGCAAGCAAACTCACTCCAAGTTGTAAGTTAAAGGGAGTATGCAAGAAATTTTCATTTATCACAAATCAATTAAAATAAATATGGTAAGCAGACGTGATATCATAACTAAAGGAAACAGTAGCAAAATTAGTTGGCTTCATTTAAACAAATGAGCAGATGCATGGAAGCAAACAAAAGTGACAGAATAAACAAACATTTGAAGCAAGAATTTTTAAATTAAGCAATGAAACCACAAAGATCTAGGATGGTCTTCCATTGAGAAGTGCAGGGCGGTGGAGTTATGTCCAAATTTTTTTCAGCAAATATAATTTTCAGTCATCTGTGATAGCACGAAGACTATTAAATTTCATCTCAGAGTTTCTTCCAAATTCAGATATCATTCTTGTATGGCTATGGTAGAAACATTGCTAGCCTTCAAAGACTTCTGATCATTTAAAATTTAAGATGTCCAGTGAAAAAAGTAGAGCCTAGAAGGTATCCACTGTGGCCATATTGGTGGTTCTCACCCTCCCAGATTCTTGGATTGCCAAGATAATTTGGCAGTAGGTAGATGGGTTCCTTCTAACATTTTGCAGCTTGTTTGAACCTACTCTGAATTTCTGATTGGATCAGACTTCTCCTCTTATAATTAATGCCCTGCATAAGAAAAACACAGAAAGCAAGCATGTAATGTTGTAGGAGCCCCAAATAATATCATTAAAAAAAAACCCTACCACAACAGGATTATCTTAAGGATAAGAGAGAACCAGGGTATATAACACAATATCTGATAACAGTATTTATGAAATAATATGAAAAATATTTTAAAAATATTTATTCTCAAAGCACAGGAATGGAGTACTTTCCAGCCAAATTAAGGTCAAATGATTTTTTATAATCTACACTATTCAAGTAGCTACTGAAGATAAAAAAGAAGGCAGAAATAAACCAAAGAGTGGGTAAAGGATAAAGTATGCGGGGGTGATGGTGGGACAGGATGATTATCAGTTTTTCTTTTAAATAAAACCAATGTTCTGAAATGTAACTCTCTCCTCACCTAACTTACAATTAAAAATTATTTTTCAAAATTAGCTTTCAAAAATATCAATACGTTTGTTAGATGTGAATTAATTATTTGTGGTTTGCCCGAGTTATTGTGGTTCATCCAATTAATAAAAAGAATTTCTAGGGGAGAAAAAAAAGAAAAGCTGTGCTGACAGTCCCTTGAAGGTTCTCCAGACGGAGAGCTGTAGAAGTGGACTTTACAACTATTAGCTTTAACTCTCTGAGGGTTATTAAACAATCACATCACTAAAAAGTCTTCCAGGTAATTTTGGTTTATACTATAGCATGAAAACTGCATTCAGATAGTCATATCCTACTAAAATAAGAGTATATATCAAAATCTTTTGGAAAAAATGTCATTGTCTTTTAATGCAATTTATCTATTAATTTTTGAAGCTTCCTTTTGTGTATGCTTTTATATGGAATAGCATTACTGTAATATTGAATCTTCACATAGAGATTATAATAATGCACTGGGATTTATTATCTCCATATCACAACAGTATTATTTATTACTCTCAGCTTTACTGATAATAAAGTGGAATCATAATCTAATCTTATTCACAGGGTAGTTGTGTTATTCATGAAAAAATGAATAATTTATTCAACTAACATTTTGAGTACCTATGATAGGCCATTAACCCCTGTCCACCAGTTTATTGTGCTTGCATATTGCAAGAAGCCATGCACATAGTAGCTGAAAGATCAGCTGTTATTGTGAGTCATTAAGTCAATCATACTCACATCAATCTTGAAAGATGCAGGAACTTCTCTAAAGAGTTATTTAGGTCTTTAAAAATCTTTATGGGGAACTGAGCCCAGGTGGCGTAGAGGTTGAGTGCGGGACTGCAGCCCATTGGTTTGGCAGTTCAAATCCAGCAGCACCTCTCTGGGAGCAAGGCTTAGTAGATCCCACAACCACCAGAGGACAGTGATGCCCCTCCAAACAAACAAACAAACAAAACAAAACAAAACAAAAACCTTTATGAGAACAACGCACTAGGTCTCTTCTCTTCTCCCAAGAAACAACAGGTGGGTTTGAATGGCCAATATTGCGGTTAGCAGCCCAACACTTACTCCTTATCAAGGGTCTTGCATATAATCAGTTGTTAATTTCAGGTGTCATGAAATCAATTTTAAATGATTGGAATCCTGTGTTTACTTATGTTTTATTAACTATTCTATGGCATTCAATTGTGTGGACCATAACAAATTTTGAATAGCTTTGATAAGAATAAGAATTCAAGAGGATTATTTTGTCCTCATTCAAAACTTGTGCATCAATCAAGAGGCAGTTGTTTAAACAGAACAAGGGAATGCTGCATGGTTTAAGAACTGGAAAAGTGTGTCACAGTGCTATATCATCTAACCATATCTTTTCAATGTGTGTCTTGACAAATAATCAGAAAAACTGGACTACATGAAAAAGAATGGAGAATAACAATTGTTGGAAGTCTTAGTAACAACCTGTGATATGCTTATGACACAGCTTGCTTGCTGAATGATAAGGACCTGAAACACTCGTTAAGGAAGGTCAAGGATTGTAGCTGTCACTATATATGATTTTGCTGAAAACAAGGAAGTACAAAATCCTCACAAACTGATCACTATTAAAATTATAATTCAGAAATATTTATAATAATGGATTCTGTCTTCCTTGGATCCAACATCAATACTTATTGAACCAGCTATCAAGAGGCAAAGTATGCATTATGTTGGGTAAATCTGCTATACACAAACCCATTAAGGTGTTGAAAAACAGTGAGATTGTTTTGAGGACTAAGGTACACCTGGCCCAAGCCATGGTATTTCCAGTTGCCTCAAATGAAAGTGAACATTTTTATTGGATAAAGAAGACCCAAAAGAATCAATGTGTGTGTTTTTTTTTTTAATTTTGGTGCTAGTGAAGCACATGGAAGATACTATGCCACCATAAAAACACACAAATCAGTTTTGGAAGGAGTATTCCTTTGATGGCAAGAATCTGCCTCGTGTCCTTCATACATGCAGTTAGGAGACCAGTCCCTGAAGGACAACATGCATGATGAATAGGACAGCGAATTAAGGAAGACCCTGAACAAGATAGATTGGCACAGTGTCTACCAGTAGCCTCAAACCTCAGAACAATTGCGAGAATCAGTGAGAACATGACAGTGCTTCATTCTGCTGTGTCCAGGGTTTCTATGAGTCAGAACTGACTTGATGTCGCCTTACACACATGACCTGGCCTTAGTGGAGGATGTGACTCAAGCCGTATCCTTTGTTTCCTTGATGATATCTTTAAGGCACTATCTTAATACCCAGTGTCAGGTTCTGATGGATTCCGGGCAATATGGTGGATCATTGAATCAATTCCAAATAACTATTGAATAGTGGGACAGATACAAAATTCAGGGTCACAAGAAATGAGAAACTTCAAGTAGGCAACAGCCCTGAATAAATCTCTTCAGATCTGTGAGTTGAGTAGGAGCAGTCATGCTACTTCAATCTTCCCACAACTATAGTAGGTTCCATCATGAATTTATATATATTATATTCAGTCACCATGTGCAGGAGTCCTCAATGCTGATCTGCTGAGACCTCAATGCTGATCTCAGTCCAGGGAAATTGACAAAAGACATCACTGCAACAACAAAAATATTGCAATGATAACAGAGGCAATATCTGGTCCAACAGTGACGGAGTGAGAGAAGAAAACAATCCAACTTCCCATATTTCCATATTTCCCATATTTCCATGAGTCCTAAGGATCTGAGGTCAGACATTTCTCTGTTTCCTCTTCCCACTGATGTAGTCAATCATATATTGGTGCATTCCCTCTATAGAAGTCTACATATATAGCTGTCATTTGTGTTCTTAACAAAAAATATTTGTTCCATGGTAGAATGAGAAAAAGAAAGAGGAGGAGAACTCATGAAAACAGGTCTTTGTTACACAGCAGAAATTTGTAGTTCCACCACACACCCAGAAATCTGCTCTTAGGTCAGCTGTCTGTGGGAAATGAGCTGTTTATAAATTACAACTTTTTAAATAAATTAAACATTCCTTTCTACAAAGGAACTGATTCTAAGACAATGACTCATTTCTTCTTTTCTTGAATATATTGACTTCAGCTATGATCTTTCAAGGAGGAACCTGAATACATTTTATCAAAAAAGTTTTTCTCTGATGCATTTTGAGACAGCAAGTGCTCCATGACCACCCTTGCTTGAGACTGCCTGGATGCTCTCACAAGAGCCTTCTAGCCCCTACTTTTCTCACTAGTCACTAACATTGTCTTGTGTTCACGTCATTGTTAATGCCAAAGCCTGAGATGATGTAAACTCCATAATGAGTAAGCCATGAATAGGTAGAAGTGCTTCCCATACACAACCTTAGCATTTCTGGTTATGATTTTAGGCTTTATATTATTTACTAGAAATAATTTTAACTTGCATGGTATTGAGTATGGATTGGCTTGCATTGATCAGCTGGAATTCTGTTATAAGATCTGATCTCCTTGTTTTAGTTTCTGGTCCTGCATTGGTGGATTATATGTATCTTTACCCCTTGTTTTACATAAACCTAAAGCAGATGTGGTTAAATATACTTTTAGATTTATATATTAAAATTACATTAAATTTAACTATAGTATGTATATATTTTAATATTAATTTATATTTTTAAATTAAATTTTTCTTTCTCTGTACTAGATATGACTCTTAATGCTATGAAATCCCAATCAAATTTTGTTTATGTGAAACATTAACCTATGGAGTCCTATAACTTTAGATTCCAGTGGCATGCTTGATCTTAAGATCTATCTTCCTTGATATCTTGACATTGACTTCTTATTTTTTGTTTCACCTGGTAACAAGATGACTGAAACATCCTGAGTCCTTACAGGATTTTTGGTTTCATAGAAGAACGGGATGTGTTTTTAAGAAATTAGAGAAAAATGTCTCCTTTCATCTGCCAAGCTGTGCTTGGGTTATATGTCCATTGCTTACTTATTGCTCTACCCAGGGAAGTGAAATACTTCAAGTGTTCAGGCCTATGTCACATAGAAATTGTAGATAAATTGAAGTCTAACAGAAGCAAAATACAGTGAGAAGAATGTGATGTGTTATTAGGAAGTAAGGGACATGAACAACAGCAGGCATTTTCTGGATTATTTCTTATATTCTAATCTTAGTATGTAAAGGTATCCAGAAAATAATGAGTTGATAAAGGGATTAAGCCCAAATACAAAAAGACAGCAGCATAGTAAATATTTATCATTAGGTATTATTTGAAAAACAGTTATCGTTTTATAGTATATTCTGTTAGATATTATCCTGTAGAGGAAGCCAAACATGTAATAAAAAATCAACATAGATGCAATGTATTATAAAATACTTTTGTTAAAAAAATTCTATTCTTTTAAGTGGAGATTTCTTACATTACAAAGAAAATGTTAGAGCATGATATTGAAATGAAAATTAATTGACTAGCTTTCTACTCTAAATTATTCCAATCATTATTCTTTAAAATGACAAGTAATATTTTAAATATTGTTGTCAATTAAAACACTGTGTTAGTTATATAACTGCTTGTCAATTTGAGGATTAAGACTGTAGGGATGGAGTCTAGCCTGTCAGTCAGATAAAGCCAGATGAACCTACCTGATGCAACCAGACCTCTGAAGTTGAAGAAGCCATGTAGGGACCCCTGTCAGTGCTGAGATTCTGCATCATTGCATGCATTTCATGAGTCTGAAGAGGACATTAGACATGGGTATCAGACATAAGGGCTAGTATCAGACTTATGTACTTGGACTGGACTGAACTGGGATGTTTTCTCAATATGCAACTACCTTTTATATAAAACTCTTTCTTACACACATATAAGTTTCTATGGATTTGTTTCTCCAGTTTACCCAGGCTAACACAAACACTTAAATGCAATGATATTAAGTCCTCTCAATATTACTATTCATTGAAGAGTTCTTGTGGCAGTTACATAATTTCATGTCAATTTGATAAATGGGTGTAGGGGTGGAATCTAGCTTATCAATCAGGTCACAGCTGATGATGCCAGCTGGTGGGTTTGACCTTCTCATGAGGATTCTGGAAACTTCTTTTTTCTCCCTTCCTTCATCTTCCTGTTATTAAGCTAAGTGGACAGTTGCTTAAACTTGCAAGAAGCTCCTCTTTCTACTTCACCTTACTGTTGAAGAGCTACACGTGGAGAGCTGGAGGAACCATATGGAGATATAACGCTATTTCTTTCATATATGAGTGTCCTTCGATTTGTTTCTCTAGTCAACCTGAACTAATACAGAACTTATGACATTTATTCTACAATATTTATACAACTGGTAACTGAAAAGGATGTTTTATACATTTTATTTTATTTAAAACAACATAAACCATTTTGGAAGGAAGAGATTGCTATGTGTTATAATCCTTAATGTGTTATGATCCACACAGTTATGTGCCTATGAGAGGCCAATAAAATACATGGAAATATATTTGCTATTTTCTGTTTCAACTGAGATCCCTATAAGCATTGACATTACACATTCCATGCCTTCTCCAAAACCCAAATTGAATTCCAGAATACTTAATTCTACAACTGTGGACTATGCACAGAGAACAAGAGGCAGTCATTCTAGCAGAATAAAGGGATAATGATTTCTAAAATCAGATGATGTATGCATCTAGTTTTTATAGTTATACCTATGACATGTGGACACTGAACAAAAAAACCAAACTGTGTGATAAAGAAAATGACATAAGGATTTGAGGAAGGTTAAAGAACAAGCTGCAGTAGGCAGATGACACACCTTTGCTTGCTGACGGGGTGGAGGTCTTTAAATGTTAATGAAGCACAGGACTACATCACTAAGGATGGGCTACACCTCAAAGTAAATAAATACATATTTTCAAAAATGAACCAGTAAATGTTATCATGATAAATGGAGAAATACTTGAATGTTTTCCTATAACTTGGATCCACATGTAACATTCATGGAAGCAGCAGTCACGAAATGAAATTATATATTGCATTAGAACAACCTTCTACAAAAGATTTCTTTGTCAGTTCTGACTCATAGCAACCTTGTGAACAACAAAGGAGCACCCTGCCAGTCCTGAGGCATCCCCACAATTACTCTCACATGGAGCCCCTTGTTCCAGACACTATCTCAGTCCACCGTGGCTAGGGCCGTCTTCTGTGTCAGTGTTCCTTCACTGTTCCAAGCATGAACTCTTTATACAGAGACTGGTCTCTCATGACAATGTGTCCAAAGTCCTTGAGATGAAGCTCATCAACCTTGCTTCTAAGAAGCATTATGATCATACTCTTTCCAAGGCAAATCTGTTTGTTCTTTTCGCAGTTCATGGTGCTTTCAATATTTTTTACCAGCACCGTAATTCTAATCCCTCAATTCTTTTGTGATCTTTCTTATCCAATATCCAACTTTCACATGTATATGAAGCAATTGAAAATACCATGGGTGGGATCTGGCTTACCTTAGTCCTCAAAGTAACATCCTTTGTATTTCAACACTTTAAATGGATCTTGTACCAGAGGATGTACACTGGTACAGTTCAGAGCTGGAAACACAGGGAATCCAGGACACATAAATCCCTCGAGAACAATAATGTGAGTAGAGATCCCAAGAGAGTGAGAGAAAGGTGGGAGAGAATGGGGGAATTGATCCCAATGATCTGCATATAATCCCCTCCCTGGAAGATAGACAACAGAAATGTGGGTGAAGAGAGACATCAGACAGTGTAAGATATGAAAAAAAAAAGAGAATAATTTATAAATTGGCAAGGGTTAGTGAGGGGGGGAGGTGTATGGATTGTGACAGGAGTTGTATGAACCTCCAAGAAAATGATCAAACTCTCTTTTCCACAATGCAGAGTAAGCCTAGCTAAATGGCTAGAGAAAAGCTGTCAGGATACGCATTTGCTGATGAGACACAACTCAAAATGAGATCAAGTACCTGGAAACATCTCTTAATGGAATGTACAATGTATGAAGAATGAGGCTAAGAAAGTTGAAAGTCATCAAAAAAGAAATGAAACACAAAAATAATGATGCCACACATTAGTGAGCTAAAATGTACTGGTATTAGCTATTTTGAATCTGACTAGCATATGGTTTATAATAACAGGAATGACAAGTTGAGAGGAACAGTGTCACATTTATTATCAAAAGGAATATTTCAAGATGAATCTTGATGTTCAGTGCTGCCTGTGATAGGATAATATTTATATACCTATAAGGAAATTCAATTACAGAAACTATTTTCAAATTTATTCACAAGTCACTGAAGCTCCAAAAAACCCAAGCTCACTGCCATTCAATTGTTGCCCACTCATGGTAGCCCTAGAGGACAGGGGTGCTCAGTCCATGGAATGCAATCTACTAGTCGATCTCTAAAGTGTGGGTAGATTCCATGGCATTAAAAAAATAGACATAAGCCTATCGTCAATCCCAACACTTAACTGATAAACAGTGCAGCGAATCAGATGCAATCTTAGGCGTCAGATGCATGCTCAAACAACTGAGCTAAGTGCAGCAAAACTGACAAGCTAAGCCATTATCGCTTCTTAGATCTTGTTTTTTTCTTTTTCCAATGATTTTATTGGGGGCTCTTTTAGCTCTTATAACATTCAGGACATCATTCGCATCAAACATATTTGTTCACATATTGCCATATTCATTTCCTAATATTTTTCTCTTGAGCCCTTGTTCTAAGCTCCACCTTCTCCCTCCACCCCCCCCCCTTTTTAAAAATGAGTCATTTTATTGGGGGCTTCTCTTAAATGTAAGAAAGGGTATTACAATAAGTGAGAGAGTTGGACCAAGTAAGAAGGCAAAAACGCATCATTTTCATATGGAATGGGATATTTTGACACTACAATTCAACATTCAGCTGAAGTCCAGAGCGCATACAGTTCTGGAACTTATTTGCAGAGGGAAAATACCCATACAAGAGAAAATGCCCTACCACTTTGACTACATAATTCAGCTCACTTATTTATATGATTCAGACATTTCTCATATAAAAATCATTAAGTCCAAGTACTGTTCCACCATGATGGGCGATCATTTGGAAGTGTGCTTGAGGCTGGCTGTCAGCAGCTCCTGTCCGGACTCTGCTTTCCTGGCTCATTCCATTCAGTGCAAGTCATCAGAGTCAACTCAGGGCATGACCAAAAAATGTACAAAGTGAATTGTGTTGTATTGTGCGATAGAGCCTCATGCAGTTATGCAAGGTCCATAAACATACATTGTATATATAAAGATTTCTCAATGCATTTATGAATAAATGTAATAAATAAATATGGTTGCATTTTTGTAGCGGGTAGATCATTTTGGTTTGGTCATTTTATAAGTAGCTCACATGCTGAAGAAATGTGAGCTCCCTTGCTACAAGACAAGGTGGAACTGCCCCTTTACGTTTGCAAGACTAGTACTTTGTTGTAGTAAAAATTTGTATCTTTCTCCCACATAATGACCGCTTGTTTTGCACTACTGACCTTCCATTTGCCTGCCCAATACATAAACTAGTGATGAAGAAATTCAACAAATTTACAAAACTCTTCAGTCTGAAGCTGATCCACCAAGCAATCAGGGTCCATTGATAATTATTGGCTAGTGAAATAGGGAAGCAGGAATTAAAGAAGAAAAAATAGAAATCGGAAAACATGGCCTTGGTGACAAAAATAAAACTGGAGATCACATGATGAAATTTTACAGAAGGAACATATTTTTCATTGTAAATATTTTTTCAACATTATAACCCACTACTCTCCACCTGAAATTTAGTGAACAGAATACATATGAACCAAGTGGACTGCATCTATGGGAAGAGATGTTACAGAATTTCAAGATGAGAAGCTAAAGTGCAAGCAGTGGTTGACTGTGGAGTGACCATTAATTGCTCCCATAAGTTAAAGTGGAAGAGGAAGAAAATTAAATCAAATCCATAAGAGCCACACTATGACTTTCAGTACATCCCACCTCAGTTTCAAGAATATCTCAGCAATTGACAACTCCTTGAAAATCAATGATAGAAGACTTTATAAGCTGTGGGAAGACATAAAGAACATTATATTTGAAGAAAGCAAAAGGGCATTGAAGAGCGAGAAAAAAATAAAATATTATCACGGTTGTCAGAAGAGACTGTGAATGTGGAAGAGCTGAAACAGATGGAAGGAATGCAGGAAGTAAAACGCTGAATGTAAGAAGGCAAAGGGTCCCTTGATAAGACAAAGTAAAGTATTATCATGAAATGTGCAGAGACCTGGAATGAGCAAGCCAGAAAAATTAAGAACACCCTCAATTTATTTCAAGCTTAAAAAATTGAGGACAAAATTCAGGTTTTGTTGTGTCTGTTGTTGTTGGTTCCCACTCATAGTGATCCTACATACGACAGAGCAAAACTCTACCCAGTCCTGTGCCATCCATGCTGTTGTTCCTCTGCTTGAGCCCGTTGTTGCAGTCACTATGTCAACCCTTCTCCGTGATGTCCTTCATCTTTTTTACTGCCCCTCTACTTTACCATACACGATACCGTCTCCAGGGACTGGTCTCTCCTGGCATGTCCAAAGTACGTAAGAAAATGTCTTGTCATCCTTGCCTCTAAGGAGCTCTCTGGCTCTACTTATTTCACAATAGATCTCTGTCTTTTTAGCAGTCCATGGTATGTTCATTATTCTTCTCCAAAATCACAATTCAAATGCATCCATTTCTTTTTAGTCTCCCTAAGTCCCTGTTGCTCATAAGGCTGTATTTTGTAGTTTGTCATATGGAGGGTCTCTATTTGTTGGGACTTGCTAATTGGCAACAGCAAAACCAACAGGAGTTTTTTTAAAAAAGACTTTCTACTCCCATAAATAACTAGTCTTGAAAACTATCCTGGCCTATAGACTATGAGTTGGCATCAGCTCAATGGCTGTGAGTTTAGGATTTTTTTACTTAGTAGAAGGTGTGAATCAAGTCACACCCATTTCCTTGGGAATCTCTCTATCAGCAAGAGCCAGGATTAGAAAGTATTGAAACCTGGTTGAATTTTCCAATTTTAGTGTAGCCATAGTTTATTTGGCCCCAATGAGTTGTAGACTAGAGGGCAGTGAATGTGTTTTTTCTTTTGGTAGGGGGTGGAGGAAGGAGGGGCATTGAGAAATTAATGTTGAAAGTATTTAAGACTGATTGCACTATATTACTCTTATAAGATTATTATACTTATAAGATCTAATTTTACATCCTTAGGAATTGGAAGACTATTTCTAGCAATTAGGCTGATAGGATACACACACATAAAACACATAGTTCTAGTCATCAGATTGGATGTGACTTCTCTGGTCCATAATTTTGTATCCTTAAATATTAAAACTCATAACATGTATACCTCTCTTTGTGGGTTTTTTTCTGATTTGTGCTATAATTAAGGTATTTCTGCTTTCTTTTCCAAGTTGTCTTTCAATTCTGATAACTTTATGGAACATGCAATGATTTCTTTTTTAATGTCAACTATACAACATTAAAAAGTCTGCAAATTGAATGAATGAAAACAAAAAAAGTAGACACATAATTTTTGAGTCTTAGGAAAAAAGAGTCAATATATTTAAAGATTCTATTACTCAATTTTTGGTAGGTTTTTTTTTGCTGATACAAAGAATCAAGTAAAGTTGACTATGTAGTGTATAGGGCAGACCTTTTGGAAGGAGATCACCAAACCTATCTCCAAGGTACATTAATGACGGTTGTGACAAGCTTTTTGATTAGCAAATGAGCACATATCTGGATGCATCAAGCAGAGAGAGAGAGAGAGAGAGAGAGAGAGAGAGAGAGAATCATTCAAGATGGCAAAGTAGAGTGCCTACAATAATGGAATACTAATCATTTCACCAGGAAAGAAGTACACCCGCTGAGGGGCCGAATGGGATCAAATTTCAGGCATCTAAGAAGAAAAATCATATCATTGTGTGGTGACCTCCCCGATATGATGGCTGAAGACAAATGGGTACATAAGCAAATGTGATGAAGAAAACTGATGGTGCTTGGCTACCAAAAGATATAGCATGTGGGATCTTAAAGACTTGAAGGTAAACAAGTGGCTATCTAGCTCAGAAGCAACAAAGCCCACGTGGAAGAAGCACACCAACATGTGTGATCATGAGGTTTTGAAGGAATCAGACATCAGGCATCAAAGAACAAAAAATCAAATCATTGTGAATGAGGAGGTGCAGAGATTGGGGAACTAACACCCATCTGTAGACAACTGGACATCCCCTTACAGAAGGGTTCGGGGGTGGGGACCAGCCAGTCATGGTGCAGTGTTGCAGTAATGTAACATTACAGCTTTCCTCTAGCTCCTAAATGGTTCCCACCCCCATACCACTATCATGATTCCAATTCTATCTTACAAATCTGGATAGAACAGAGAATGTACACTGGTACAGATAGGAACTGGGAGCACAGAGAATCCAGGAGAGATGATCCCTTCAGGAACATTGCTGAGAGTTGCGATACTGGGAGGGAGGGAGAGAAAGGGGAACCAATTGCAAGGATCTACATATATCCCCTCCCTGGGGGCTAGAAAATAGAAAGGTAGGTCGAGGGAAACATCAGACAGTGTAAGATATGGCAAAATAATAAAAAAATATAGATTATCAATGGTCTATGAGGGAGAAGAGAGTGGGGAGGGAAGAAATAATATGAGGAACTTATCCTAAGGAATTAAGAAGAAATATTTTGAAAATAATGATGGCAACAAATGTGCAAACGCACTTGACATATTGGATGTATGTATGGATTGTTCTAAGAGTTGTATGAGCTCCCAATTAAGAAAAAAGGAAAAGAAATTAAAAAGGAATTTGAAAGGACATTAAGAGTATGTAGTCTTTTATCCCCAGAAATAGATCTGATATTCCATATAGACAATAAATGGCACCAGTAACAGCTAACCTCACACTCACAGAGTTAATTCAGCTCCATGGAGACCCTGTGTAGGATTCCTGAGAATGTAAATGTGTGTTGGAACAGACAGCTTCATCTTTCTCCTGGAGAATGGATGCTGAATTTGAACTGCTGTCTTTGTGGTTAGAATTCAGAGAAACCCCTCAGGATTAGTGGTGACAGGGTGATGTTGGGAGCGTGGAGGAAAGGTGTGGTAGAAAGGGAGAACAGATAGTAAGGATCTACATATGGCCTCTTCCTTAGGGGATGGACAGCAAAGAAGTGGGGGAAGGGAGATGTTGGAAGTCATAAGATATGAAAAAATAATAATTTATAAATTATTTAGGGTTCATGGGGGAGGAGGGAGGGAGAGGAAAATGAGAAGCAGATACCAGGTGCTCAAGTAGGAAGCAAGTTTTTTGAGAACGATGAAGGAAACAAATGTACAAAAGTGATTGACATAATGGTTGTATGTGTGGGGTTGTACAACTCCCCATCCATAAATGATTAAAAAAAAAGAAATCCAAAAAAAGAAACTCAAAAAACAAAGACAAAAAGACCAGCAACTAGGTGGAATTAATGAATGGAGGCAAATAACTTTACTTTTTTTTTTTTTTAACTTTCTTTACTAGGGAAATCTCAGAATTCTGAATCAGTGGAATGGGAAAAAAACTTGTAAAAACTTTAGTAAGTGGAAGATTAATATATAGATATTGTGTATATAGAATAAGTATATGTAATAATAAAAGCTGATTGAATGCTATGAATAAATTCACATTCATTATCACATATTTATGAAGTGTTTACCTCATTCCAAGCAATGTTCTAGCTATTATGAACAAAATATTGAACAAAACATTATTTCTCTTCTCTTCATATTTCTATCCAAGTTGTGAAAAAATAAACAAATTAGTATGAAAAGTTACTTCAAATAACTGTCTTGATGAAAGTACATAGAGCAATGAAAGTATATAGAACACAGAATGTCTTAGGGGAATGCAAATTATATATTTTTTCTGATATCTGAGATGACCCGTGCTTCCTTAACTTAATGAGACTGCAAATGGTCTGCTTGGGTTTTATCTCCCTCTTGGTAGGATGAAAAATGCCCCTGGCAAAAAGCTAATGTGAATGTGAAGCTTACTTAATGGCTATTTTACCTCCTCTCAGTTAGGAAATAGAAAATGCTAGGGGCAAGTCACACAAATGCTATTACATTGTGGGAATGCAGTCAATGGTATGAAACAAAATGCCTCTGACTTGGTGGATTGAAAACTGATCTGCTGTATACGCCTTCACCCAATACACAATAATAAGTTTTAAAAAAAAAAGCTCACAGCACTGGGTTGCTTTTTGGCTAATGACTAAAAACAGTTAACATTTGCATTTTGTTTGGCTTTATAGTCGCTTGTACTAGAAGGACAAGTTTAATGTCAATTCTTATATTATGGTTTGAGAGGCAATAAAAAGTACTTGCTAAAGATATGATATTCTAACATGACCAGAATGTGATACAAATATTTTGAGGGGTGAGGAGTGGAGGGATTCAAGGATAGATTCCTATCTTCCATGTTTTACCAAATATAGTTCTAAACTGGAAAAATAAAAACATATATAAAGGATATCCCTTTGTGTATATAATTTGTACACAACATTATAGCATTCAATACATCATTTGTGTCAAACATATTTGTACACATGTTGCCTTCTTTCTTCATGGTGCTCTGCAATGAACAAGGGTGGAGGGGAAAAGATGAGAAGCTGATGTCAAGGGCTCAAGTGGAAAAGTGGAGGTTCGGAGAATGATGACAGCAGCAGGCATGCGAAGAAGCTTGGCACAATATATCTATTTATGCATTGTGAAAAACGATGTATGAGCACCCCAAGAAAATGCTTTAAAAAAAAAGGCAGGCCTTGACTGCAGCCAGGGAAGACGCCATTAACTTCTTCTTCACCTGTTAGTGAGTCTGTGTTAAACTTAGTTTTCTCTTCTTCCTGTAATAGCTAGCGGCTTTCGTGGTCTCAGTGCATTTTAGGTTAACTAGTTCTCTGGCTTTAGAAGAAGAGCCAGCCCTAACTCTTCTTTATCTGGCTATCCTGAACTCCTTTCAGCTCGTTTCCTTTGATTTCCTGTTCCCTACAAACCTCACCTCCCACAATAAATCTAATCAGTAAAGGTCTTGTTCTGCTTTTGTCTCTGTAAAACCTAAGAATCTGCTATTCTCTGGATTTTTCTTCTCTCTCTTTTCTGTCATAGATATTGGCTTTCTTTTTTGCACAACATCGTATTTTGGCTGACTGAAAATCAAATCAGTTAATATATCTACAATCAAACTTTTAGTAGTCTTTCCCAGCCCAGTTCTTTCCAATTTTAGCAAATGCTACCTCCATTCTTTCTGCTATTCATGAGCAGATTATACAGGGTCTCACCAAAGCCATTTTCCACTTATTGTTTTCCTTCTGGGACACTTTTCCCCAGAAATTCATGTGACCATTTACTTTATGTGGTAGTATTTCTGCACAGATGCCAACTCCACATAAAGACTTAACAAGACCATCCCACATTCAGAGAGAATTTTCCCACTTAGCTTTGTCTCATAGCATCCAATAGCTTTTCGAGTATTACCCTGTGGTAGAGTAGGTTTATGGCATTCTTACTGCTTTCTCACGTGGGATTGGTGAAGGCAGGGACAAGCCTGCCTCCATCAGTGAGGGGGTCACAAGTTGCCGTTGAGTCCATTTTAGCTTATTTGCACCCGATGTTTATGTTTGTAGGGTGTAACGGCCCTGTAGGGTTCTTGAGGACATTCTTTTCAAAGACAGATCGGAGGTCTATTTTCTAAAGACTTTTGAGGATGTCCTGCTGTCAAGTCAGTTCTAATTCATAGGAACAGTGTTAGGCCAAGCTGTCTGTAGAAACAAATGCAGTAGCATGCATATATGTATAAGAAAGAGCTTTATATCAAAGAGTAATTAGATACTAGAAGACAGCCCAGACCATTCCAACTAGTTCCTCTTCAGACATGCAACCACATGCAATGATGCAGAATGCAGGATTTTCACAGGCCGGTGTATGCAAAATCGTGTGGAACTTAGATCGGTGGAAACACACCAGGGCACTCTGAAAAGATAATCTGTTGGCATTAGGGGGTTTAATATATACACAAACATATGTATATGGCATAGCAATTACATAACTCCTTTTTAAAGAGAAATTATAATCTGTAAATTAAAAAAATCTTAATATAGACCATTACAGCTATTTTTTTCAAAAGAATCCTGGTAAGGTAGTTTTCAAAGCCTGTATATATAAGGAAATTTCAGGTTTCCTAACTGATTATGACAATAAATGATTTTCATTTTATTTTCTCACTTTTTCATTATAACAAACTTCAAGAATACTTATTACCTTCAAACCAAGATATAGATGCTTTGTGTATTCTTTCAATAACAAAATCCTAACTCTTTTAGAGTTGATGACATGTCACACAGAAGTTATAGGTTAAATAATATTCTCTTTTTTTTTTTTTGTGGCGTCATTTCCCTAGTGGGAGTAGGAAGCAAAGGACATTCTTTTTTGTTTGTTTGTTTGTTTGTTTTGTTTTTGGCATCACTGCCCTCTGGTCGTGGGAGTAGGAGGCCCAGCCTTTGCTCCTGTGGAGCTGGAATTGAACCTCCATCCCAGTGGGCCACAGTCCCCCGCACAACCAGTACGCCACCGGGCTCAGCCCGCAAGGACATTCTTAAAAGAGTTTTATGTTCATAGTTTTGAATCTCAGGTTTTAGTAAGTAAAGTCATGTTTTTTCCTATTTGTTTATTTTGCTAGCATCTTTTCCCAGATGACACAGGTCTGCTCGTTTATTGCATTTGTTAATTAGGTCAGCAGCTATTAATTAGCTTTAAATTTCAATGTGCCAATCAGATTTTACATCTTAATTTGTTATATTTGTTATGTTTTTGGGGGGCATCACTGCCCTCTGGTGATGGGAGTAGGAGGCCCAGCTTTTGCTCCTGTGGAGCCGCTGCTGGAATTGAACCTCCATCCCAGTGGGCTGCAGTCCCACACACAACCACTACACCACCCGGGGCTCGGCCAGATTTGTTATATTATCACTTATTAGAATAGCAGCTTTTCTTAATGGATCATGTGTAAATTAAGACACTTGGATTGAAAAACATTCAAGTATTTCACTAACTGGTATACTAATGATCTTAGATTAAGTTATATTAAGATAAAACTTATATTAAGTTATATCAAGTTAGTAAAGGCTCATGTGACTTCTCAATTTAAGTTTGTGTATAGTATAGAAAATAGGTTACAGGTAAGATTACATAAACTACATACAAACTACATAAGGTTCAATACTGTCAGATTTCAAAATTTGGAGAGTGATTGGTGCTGAAAACAAATAAACCAAATATAGATAAATCTCATGCTAGTATTTAGAAAAGCAGAATATAAAACATATTACTTATACCTAATGTACATATCATATAAATTTGAGCATTGCATCTAGCAGTTATTGTTTGACCTTTCAGAGGCAGAGTCACAGAGGAGGTATTGGCTCAGTTGGCGTTTCATAGTTTTAAAAATCTCTGTGATTTTGATTGGGATTGTTGTACATAAAAAGTTTCTCAGGAATTTCTTTCTTTTTCCTGATTTTAGCAAATACTTTGTATAACAATTGTATTATTACATGTGTTCTTGAAATCATATTATAAGCACATAAGAAATCATAGAATATTAGAAGCAAAATCAAATAAATGCATTATCTTTGATTTAACCATTGGCCTATGAAATTATTTTGACATGCTTTATTGCATGAGCTCCTTAATGGTAACATAGCATGTAAGTCCTAGGCAAAACATGCAAACCAACAGAAATAAATGCAACTTAGTGAATTATAAACTTGTATGAATTCTAAAATTGCACTCTGCATTCCAAGAATGTTTCTTAATTTACTCTACCCTTAACTCTTAGTTATGGTGCTAATAAAAATCAATACAACTTTATTAAATAGAAAATTCATACATTTTAAGACCATTGATAATTTTTTTAATGAAGAAAAAATAAACCCAGAGGTTTCTCATTTAAAGTGGATAACAAATGCCCTTCATTGCTTTCTGTATCACTCCTTAAGTATTTACATATACTTTTTTATTATTAAATCATTTTATTGGGGGCTCGTACTTTGCATATCACAACCCATACATACATATATTTTGCTAAGCACCTTTGCATGCCTGCTGCCCTCATCATTCTCACCATTTGCTATTCCATCGAAGTCCTTGGCATCGGCTTTTCATCTTTTCCCCTCCCATCCTGCTCCCCTCTCGCCCACCAATCCTTAATATTTTATAAATTATTATTTGGTCACATCTTACACTGTGTGATGTCTCCCCCTGCGCACTCTCCTGCTGTCTGTCCTCCAGGTAGGATGTTATGTGTAGACCCTTGTAATCAGATCCCCCTCTCTACCTCACCCTCCTTCCACTCTCCCAGTGTCGTCACTCTCACCACCGGTCCTGAAGATTTCATCTGTCCTGGACTCCCTGTATTTCCAGTTCCCATCTGTACCAATGTGCCTATGTTAGTCCAGGTAGACTAGAGAAACAAATTTCATTGAGACACATATGGATATAAGCAAAAGATTTATATACAAGAGGAAGAGGACATTGAGAAAACATCCCAGGTCAGTCCAGTTCAAAGTCATAAGTCCTATATTAACCCATATGCCTGAACTCAGTCTATAAAGTCCCCTTCCGACTCACGAAGTCACAGGTCAGTGGGTGCAGAATCCTGGCAGGTGTCTCCACATGGCAGTATAAAATGGAGAACCCTAGAGTCCTCTTGTTTTTCAGTAATGTGCTTAAATATATTATTTTGAATATATAACAAGCCCCCAGGACTGAAAAGAGCTACATCTTAGATTTTACAAGAAAGTAAATATTTATGGAAGCAGAAATTTCACCTTTCTCCTGATGGCTGGCCAAATCAGTGGATTTAAGCCACTGATGTTGTGGCCATCATTCCAATGCTTACTCACTGCACCAACAGATTTTTTTTTTTTGCTAATACCTCATTCATGTTTATGTCATCAAAACTATCAATAAAGCTATATGCCTGGGTAGGATCTCTCTCTCTCTCTCTCTCTCTCTCTCTCTCTCTCTCTCTCTCCTCTCTCTCTCTCGATTGGATAATCTGATCCTTTGTGTTATCAAACATTATATTCTAAATTTTGGGTGAAACACGTTGCATGTTATTGTTACTCTGAACAAATCATTTCTGACTCACAGATGTCTTATGTGTAGTAAAATGAACCATGGCCCAGTTCTGGGAGAGCTTTACTCGTGTTGTTATGTTTCTTCTGGCTATTGATCTCGTTGAAGGTTTCCTTTGTTTTTGTTGATCCTCTAATGTACAAAACATGATCTCCTCTTCTGGCAATTTGTCTTTCCCTATGATAGGTTTAAAATTAGCAAGACATGTCTCACTGTTTTTGCTTTTAAAGACCATTTTAGTTGTATTTTTTCTAAGAATTTTTATTTGTTTTTTGACCATTTCTTTTTCCTAGTAAAACTGTTTGAATGCATTGAATCCTCTGTTCTGTTTTTGCATTGCCTAGCCTTCACATAAATAAATATCGACAATTAAAAAGACCATGAGTTTGTCAGGTGTATGTTAGTTATCAAAAACAACATAGCATACTAAGTACAAAAAATCACATGACTAAACCATTTGAAGTGGTTTTTGTTCAATTATATAGAACAAAAGATAAGATCATGGTCTTGTAAACAAATATTCTTGAAAATTTTCCTCATATACATGGATGCAGAGATACTTTCTCTATTAAACTTAAGTATAAATTAATTCAAATTTATTAGAATTGTTGGAATCTGGATAAAACATAAAGTTTATTCCAGCCAGATAGTTAGAAAGGGGAGAAGTGTATATCGAGTCAGCTTTTGAAACAGAACAAGGAAATATTATATGTTTTCAAATGAAGAAAGATATGCATCATTAGTATCTTTCATCATAGTTATTCACTGTATATGCTGGTTTATATATAGAAGAAAAAATAGGCATCAGGATTTGAGAAAAGCTTATTAAAACTAATAATATGCACACACAATTTACTGAAAGAGAAGAAACTCGAAGCACTTGCTGATGAAGACCAAGGATTGCAGCTTGCTGTGTAGATTGCAACTTAATGTCAACAGGAACAAGACCCTCACAGCTGGACCAATTAGTATCGTGATAAACACAGAAGATTAAAATCACTAAGGATTTGGTCTTGTGTGGATCTATAATAAAAGCTGATGGAAGAAGAAATCAAGGGATAAAATGAAGCATTTCATTGGATAACTTTACTGTGCAGGGCCTCTTTAAGTATTGAAATCCAGGATGCTCCTTGCAGAATTAACGTGCACCTGACAGAAACCACGGTATTTCCCATAGCCTCATCTGCATGTAGAAGTTAGATATTGAACGAGGAGGACAAAAGAAGAATCAAACCTAGTGAATTATTTGCACCCATTCTATTTTCATTTCTAGAGACCAGTATATGAAGTGTTTGAGCTCCAAAGAAGCTACATTCCAAAGAAATGTAGCACAAAAGAATGCACCAGTTATTGTACTATTTCATCGAGATCACATGTGAGGAGATTTTGCTGAAGATTATCTGACAAAACTTGCAGCAATTCATATCAGATTCAGACAAGGGCATTAAAGAAGGGCACATCACTGCTGGTGTAGATGTTATAGGTGAAAAATATTGAAAATTCCTTTGAAGGCTAAAATAACAATCAAATGTCTCTATGAAAATGTAC
The DNA here is from genome assembly GCA_004026705.1 of Nesogale talazaci. Taxonomy (NCBI): domain Eukaryota; kingdom Metazoa; phylum Chordata; class Mammalia; order Afrosoricida; family Tenrecidae; genus Nesogale; species Nesogale talazaci. Next base: position 76,268 of record PVJH01006706.1, read on the forward strand.
ATCCAGGGTGCTCTTTAAAAACAAGGATGACGACAGGTTTTTGTTGTTGCTGTTCTGTTTTATTTTTATTTTTATATTTTTACCAATTACTTTGGATATATTATCATTTTCCATAGAAAAGAATGCAGTGCTTGATAAAGTTGGCAGCAAAAAAGAAAAAAGCTTCAGGGCTGAGCCCCGGTGGCGTAGTGGTTGTGCGCGGGACTGCGGCCCACTGGGACGGAGGTTCAATTCCAGCAGTGAGGCTGGGCCTCCTCCTCCCACCACCGGAGAGCAGTGATCCCCCCCCCCCAAAAAAAAAAAGAAAAAGAAAAAAGCAACTAGACAGATTGACACCGTGGCTGCAAAAATGTGCTTAAAGCACAGAACAAGGATGAGGTCGGGCCCTCTTTTGTTCTGTGGTACACAGGATTCTGGTGTGTTAGAATCCACTCAACAGTACCTAACAACAAAAACAGAAATGTTTTGAAATGTTTCCCTCTTTTAAATTTTGAATAATGTTTGCCATTGATGAGAGATAGTAGCAAATTAAGTGAAATAAGCAAACTTAAATTTGTAAAGAAGAGCGAAATTCTTTTTAATGTATACATGAACAAAAGATGTTGGATCTACTTAAGAGCAGATGAACATTAGGCAACTAGAGGAAGGCGTTGATAGGTCTTACTAAAAAGGGTTGATTCTGAACTCTGGTGTTATAGGAAGCCTTGTTGGTGTAGCGGTTAAGGGTTGGGTTGCTGACCACAAGCTCAACAGTTCAAAACTACCAGTTAATATGAAAGACAAATATGAGACTCTCTACTCCCATGAAGAGTTATACTGTGAGAAATCCACAGGCGCACTACTATCTTCTCCTAAAGGGCCATTATGAGTTGTAATGAACTACATGGCAGGGAGTTTGGTTTTTTTGGTTGGTGTGTCAGGCAGGGTTCTCTTAGAGAAATAAAATTCAGGACACTAGTAATGCTTTTTACATATTTATATATTGAGAAAGGTATATAAGATAAGAAAGAAAAAGTTAACTATAAAGCAATACAGATAGCTCGGTGCAACTCACTTGGGTGAGGCAACTAGAAGACTGGCAGTCCTTCAAATCTTGAGGGCCGCTGAGTAGTCCTCTGTAGAGCAATCCAGGCTATCTGGTCACAGGCAGCAAACAGCAGAGCAGGTCACCAACAGTCAGCCAGATAACAGAATCCAACAGTCCCCAGCCCAAGAGATGTATATCTCAGGAACATGGCGAAGTAGGGCTTGAAGGATCCTCAACTCACAGCAGCATAGTCCACGATTAGGTGTCCCATGGGTAGTGTTGCTTGGAGGTCGAAGCACAGGACGAACAAGGTAGCTCTCTGATCCGAGGATCTGTAAGCAAGAGAGAGGGCGGGACTTGCCAAGCCCTTCCTATCTCTGCCCTTCAATTCATCCCACGTGTTCATTGGCCGTGTTGTCACAACAGATCCACCAATCTTCTGTGGCCATGTTGGCATAACAAAACTACCCATCACAGTTGGCTATGTAATGCAGTTTTATTCATGCTATTAAAATAATATGTAGTATTCTGTGGGATATCTCTCAGCTTAACAAACGTAGAGATATCATGTGACTTTAGTTAGTGTGGAACTATGGAAAGACCAGGTACCACTAGGGAAAGTAGATTTATGTGTGAGTGCACAACTGATAATACATTTTTTCTTACTCAATTTTCTGATGTGAAGCAACACTTAAATTATAGTCTAAAATGTAGACAAATAATTTTATTGTCCATATGATGGTTAAATTTTTGTATGGTTAAGAAACTAAAGCTGGGAAATACTGAAATATAAATTAATTGAACATGCAAAATGTACTGATAATTCATTTTTTGAGACTTAATATTTTCTTACTAGTCCTTGTATCAATGTTATATATTTAATTTTATCTATCTTTTTAAAAAATAGAAAAAAGCCCTTTAGTGGCTCTGAGAGTGTTAGGGAAAATGGGCATTTTTATCATTTGTGAATATAAAAATAACTGACATAATATGAAATATCAATCTCTTCTTTAAATGCAGCAATATTAAGCTTCCACCTACCATTTGTGTAAAACAATCCAACTTTTTGGAATATGTCATATAAAGTATTCAATTAGGAATGTCTATCAATGGTTGCTTACATTTGACTATGATAATGAAAACTATGTAACTGATATTTCAGATATCACTGAGTGATCTAAGGGAGACAGGTTTCAATAAAACTTCCAAAGACATAGGGAACTCAGGACAGATGAACCACTCAGGGCCAGTAGTGAGATTGGAGATACCTCTCCATGGGTTTAGGACTCAGCTTCAAAACATCTCTGAAGAGGTTAACCCCACCTTAGATGGGTTTAGGGTACACTTAGAAAGAAATCTGTGAAGAAATTAACCCCACCCAGTTTTTTGGAAGTACTCAGATATTGGTATTCTGAGAGATCTGCCTATGGGCCAAAATGATTAAAGAAGGAACTTTTCCTTTTTGAAAACCTTGAACTGTGGTCTGTGCTAACAGTTGAAATGTGGAACCATGAAGATAACTCCTCTCTGGGACTCAATGTTAAAGGAAATCTGTGGCATGCTTGCTAGGTTTCCACCTGGATCTACTCTTTGAGTAGAAGTTGGAGAACTGCAGCAATAAAGAGATGGATTGAGTTTAGTCACTGACACCCATGGACTTGGTTCACAGGAAGTAGAGAAGATGAGAGCGGGGTTCCTGGTCTGAAGTTTATGACTTAGCATTAGAGGGCTAGGCATGTTGAGAATTTGTGATGAGATCATGGTCTAAAGGGAAGGCGACCAATGGATACCCTGGTGAGGCTAAGTGAGAGAGACCACATTGAGTTCACCAGAACCAGACCAGAGGAAGAGAAGCAATTTGAGTCTGTGAACTGGTGCATATTGCTGCTGACTTTGTGGATGGCCTGTCCTGATTTGACTGTGCTAATGGATGTGCACTTCACAAGGTTCAAACTGGAATGAAGATTCTTCATGTTGAAAGATATGATTGTTTCCTCAGAGTACTGAGTTGATGTAAATGAGAAACATAGAAATTAGATACCCAAAATGGGGAAATAAAGACATGAGGTGCTTGGCATACAAACTCTCATAGGTGAGGGAATATATATTCATAGTATTATAGGATCAAGGTGTAGATATTATATAACTGCACTCGTAGGGCAAAATATATTTTTGCTTTGTTTTGTTCATCTATAGAATATTATTTTTAAGTGATGGTGGTACATGCTGACTTGTATACACTTTAGTTAGTGTAGGTTTAGATATGATTTAGTCTTGTTAGGTATAGCATGATTTTATTGTTTGAAAGTTATGTGTGGGACTGAACCTCGGGGCATAATTGGCTGAGTACTGGACTGCAGCCCACAGAGTTGGCAGCACAAATCCAGCAGCAGCTCTCGGGATCAGTGCTGGATAGCTCCCATGACTACTAGAGGACAGTGATGTGTCACCCCTCCCCTGCCCCCCCCCCAAAAAAGGTATGTATTGTTACAGAGTTATGGAAAGTGTGAAATTGACAAGGGGTTGTCTGTGACGTTCATGTATTTGTGATGCCAATTTCATGATTGAAACGTAAGGGTGGAGTCTAGCCTGTTAATCTGGAGATAGCCATTAAGTAGCCAATGAGGCCTCTGTGTGGGTATGGCCTTTCTCCTGAAAATTCTGGGAAGTCTCGTAGTGTTTCTCAATTGGAGAAGAGAGATTTTTCTCTCGGTCTCTGGGAGTCAGGCTCTGAGACAACACTCTACTGACAAGACAAGATGGCAGATCCAAGGAGCTGAAGGAGCTGGAGGGGTGGCCAGGTGGCCTTGCCCTGATGAAGCCAGACCTCTGAAGCTGAGGAGACCACATGGAGACCCCTGCCAACACTGAGTTGCTTCTACCGCCACTGGATGTTGTTGATGGACCCTGAGTCCTAGAAGCGAGGAGCCATTGGAAGACCCCTGCCAGTGTCGGGACTCTGCACCCACTGGCCTGTGACTTCGTGAGTTAGAAGGAGAATTTATAGACCGATATCAGGCATAGGGACTAATATCAGACATATGACTTTGAGCTGGACGGGGTTGGGATGCTTTCTCAATGTTCCATTCCTCTTGTATATAATTCTTATCCTTAAATCCATATACATGTCTATGAATTTATTTCTTTAGTCTACCCATACTAACACAGTAATAAAAATTTTGATGCAGTCAAACATTAATAGGAAATGGCCAGAAATTCAAATCAGAATTAAAAAGGGTGTAGAAGAAGAGATATCATTACTAATATCAAATGGACCCTGTCTGGAAGTAGAGAACACCAGAAAGGTCTTTAACTTTATTTTGGCTTCGAACTGAAATCCTTCAACTTGATTAAGCCTCTCTGATTATGAACATGAAAAAGAATGAGATTTTAAGAATACTTACTTTTGTTCTTCTAGAAATAGTTCATAAATGAAAAGATAATCATTCTAACAGAATAAAGGTTATTGTCTTTACAAATGGAAATAGAGGTAGCACTGTCATCTTGCTTATACTGAATATATAAAACTGAGTCATATAAAGAAGATGGCAGCAACATTTGAAAAGTTACAGATAACACAACTTTGTTTTCTCAATGTGGAGAGGACTTGAAGTACTTACTGATGAACATAAAAAACTATGGTCCTCATTTTGTATTATATTTTGACATTCATAAAGTTGAAATTCTTAAAAATAGATTAATAAGCAACATCATAACAGATGATGAAGAAAATAAATGATCAAGATTTCACTCTTCTTGAATCAAAAAAGACCAGGTAAATAGCTGCAGAGAAATCAATTATATATTACCTCGAGCAAATATGTGTCAGCATACTTCTTAAATGTGTTAAAATGTATCCAATCCCATTTAATATTTATTGGGCCCCTTATAAAAGATCAGTAGTGTGTATGCTGCTGGTTTATTTCTGGATTTTCAGGCTCATTAATTGGCCCTAATTTCTATAAATATATAAGTACCATTCTGTTTTGACAACTGTGGCTGTATAAGTTTTAAAGTTGAGTAGTGCAAGACCACCCACTTTATTCTTCTTCCTGAGGAGTTCTTTGTCAATTCTGGGCTCCTTCTTTTTCCACATGAAGTTGGTAGTCAGTTTTTTTTATTTCTTTGACAAGTGATGCTGCTATTTTTATCAGGGTTTTATTGAATTCATACAGTGCCTTAGGTGGAATTGACATGTTTACTATGTTGAGTCTTCTGGTCTGCGAGTATGGGATGTTCTTCCATTTGTAAAGGACCTTTTTGGTTTCTTGTAATAATGTTCTATAGTTTTCCTCATATGCGTCTTTTCTTTTTATGGTTAAGTATATCCTTAGATATTTCAAGTTTTGCTTCACTATTGAGAAGGATACTACATTCTCGATCGCTTTTTCTGTAAGTCCGTCAGTTATATAATACAATGCAATTGACTTCTACTTGTGGATCTTGCACTCTGCTGCTCTACTATATTCCCCTATCACTTCCAGCATTCCAATCTTGGAGCCTTCGGGGTTCTCAATATACAGAATCATGTTATCTGCAAATAACAATAAGTCCACTTCTTTTTGAGATGTATACCTTTGATACCCTTCTATTTCTTTATATTAATGGGTATGGCCTCTGGGATGGTGTTGAGAAAAGTGGGGACAAGGGGCATCCTTATCTGGTCCCCTTTTTCAGTGGAAATGTTTACATCTTTCCTCCATTGATTGTAATCATATATTGGTTGTAATCTCCATTGATGGTTTCACATATATGGCTTATCTTATATTGAGGTAATATCCTTCCAAACCTATCTTTTTAAGTGTCTTTATTAGGAATTGGTGCAAATGTTGTCGAATTTTCTTTTCTAGTCTATTGATGCTATCATGTGCTTCTTGTTCTTATTCTTGCCAATGCTGTGCATAATACTGATGAATTTCCAGATGTTGAACCATCCCTGTATCCCTGGTTTGATTCTCACTTGATCATGATGAATGATTTTTTTAATATATGTTTGTATTCTATTGGTCAAAATTTTGTTAAGTGTATTTGCATCTATGTTCATTAGATGTAGTGCTCTGCAGTTCTCTATTCTTGTGGGAGCCTTGCCCAGTTTTCATATCATGATATACAAGCTTCGTGAATGTGTTTGGGAGTTTATTGTCCTTTTATATGTTCTGGAAGAGCTTGTATAGAATTAGCATCAGCTTTTCCCTGAATGCTTGGTAGAATTCTCCTGCAAAGTCATCTGAGCCAGGGCTTTTTTAGTTAGCAGTTACTGCATAATCTTAGCTATTTCTTCTTTTGCTATGTATCTCTTCTGATTCTCAATGTCTACATGAGTTAATCTGGGGAGGGCTTGTTTTTCCTGATATTTGTCCATGTTTTCCAAGTTGTATTCATTGGAGTACAGTCCTTAATAGTACCATGGAACTTGTCTTTTAATTTCGTTAGAGTCCATTGTGATGTCCTCTGTTTCATCCCTCATCCTAGATATTGATGTTTGATCCTTTTTATCTTTTGTTAGATTTGCCAATGGTTTGTCCATTTTGTTAATTCTCCAAAAGAACCAGCTTTTTACAGAGCAGTTTTTTTTTTCATAAGTATTATTTGTTGTCCCACTCATTTATCTCAATGCTGATTTTTTTTGGTGGGCATCACTGGCCCCTGGTAGGAGTAGGAAGGCCACCATTGCTCCTGGAGAGCTGCTGCTGGATTTGAACTGCCAATCCTGTGGACCGCAGCCCCGCACACAACCACTTCGTCACTGGGGCTCAGCTCTCAACATTGATTTTTATAATTTCTTTTGTTCTTAGAAGGATTTTTCTTTTGACTCTGTTCAACTGTTGATTGTTCTATGTTATACTATCATTCACAAGTCTCTTTTCCTTCATATTTCTGAAGAATGAAGCAAAACCATTACCTCACTCTATACACAAGGTAAATCAGAGACCTTGAGATAGAACCCTAAACTGTCAGAATCATCATGAGAAAATTGGGACAGAGCTTAGAACCTTAACATGGGAATACATTTCCTTATCAGAAATAAGGAAGTGTACACACTTCTGTTCAAGTCTTTTTCCCACTTCTTCAGTGGGCTGTTATTTGTTTTGTTTTTCTTGTTGTAAGCTTGCAGGATTCTGTAGATTTTAGAAATAAGTACTTTGTCTCATGTAATTAATACACATATTCCCAATTTGGGGCTATCTTATTATTCTCTTCATGAAGTCTTTCAGTGTGCACATTTTAAAAAATTTAGTAGGTCCCACTCGTTTGTTTTGAATAGAAGATTCACAAAGGAAGAAACATATTTATCCACAATAAATATCTGAAAAAAAATGTTCCCAATCAATAGCCCCCCAGGAAATACAAATCAAAACAACTATAAAATACCACCTGACACCCACAAAAAGCACCCAGTTCAAAAACAAAGTAACAAGTGTTGGAGGAGATGTGATAAGATAGGAACTCTCATTTATTTCTGGTTTTTCTGTAGGTACAAACAGCCATTGTGGAAAGTTATCTGATGATGCCTAAAACAGATAGAAACAGATTTACCTCATGATCCAACATTTCCACTACTGGGAAATACCCAGAAGAAAAAGAAACAGACCATAGCCAGGCATCTGTTCCCCAGTGTTCATTGCTGCACAGTTTGCAATCACAAAGATTTGGAAAGAGCCTAAATTTCCATCAATAGATAAATGAAATAAAAATCTCTGAAACATACAAAAAAATGGACTATTGCACATACCTTAAAAAAACTTATGAAAAATCTCATCTCGTGGAAATAAATAGAGGATATTATATTGAGTGAAGTTGGTCAAGCACAAAATGTCAAGTAGAACATGAGTCTACTAAGTTAGGTTCAAACCACAGAATGGGCATAAGGAAGAATACACATAATGTACAATTCCTGGGTCTGAGAACCAGATACTCTGGCAAGATCCAGATCAAATCCCATGATTCCTGCATCATAAAAATAAGTATTCAGATAGCAGTGTACTGAAAGACATCTTTCCCCCTCCTGTCATATGCCTTCAAGGCCCAGTGGGCCAAGGTATGGGGAGAAAAAAGATGGCAATGAGGACCAGAGCACTAATCCACCCAAGGGGTAGGTACTGTTCTTATATCCAGAGGAAAAGGGATGAGAGTGGATCTTATTCTGGTGTGCCAATCTTTGTGGAGAATGTTCTTTCTCCAAGCAGTCTGTTTATTGAGAGTACTGTAAGCCTGGCCTCACCTCAAGACATGATGTCCTTTACCTCAATGTTAGTGCTATAGAGGACAGCTCTGAAGATACAGGTCAGGGAGAGAGGATGATCTGACCCACCCACACTGGTGCAAACCAAAAGGGAGAATGCAACAGAACAACAATGAGAGAAAAGCCACAAAGTCACTGAGGTATTTTGATTGTAGACTTCTGACTTTGGGACAATGCTTGGCACCTCATCTGAGTTGTTTGGGGTTTATTCAAAAGGAGGGGGCAGACTGAAAGGTTAATGTGTAAATAGGTGGGATGGGGGTCTAGACCGCACAATCCCTGAATTCAGCAAAAGCCATGAGGACTTGTAGGATGTGTGCCTTTTAGACACGGATTCTGAGAACTAAGGGTATAAGTGCTGTTAGTTAAGCCGCTCCCAGGATATGGAACCCTGGAAGAAAAAGAGGTTGGGCTGAAGAATTATAACAAGTCCTGCTCGCTATTTAACAGAGAGGCCTTTATATACTGTGGGTCATAAGTTAGGCTTGGAAATATTTGTAAGGTCTTTCATCTTCTTATGATGTCTATCTATGTAAGTAAGATAGGCAGGATAAGCAACTCTCAAGGAGAATGTGGTGGAATCAATGGTCCTGGGAGGGCATGGAAGGGAGGAGGTGGGGTGGGAGGTGAGTGGTGAGACTTGAAGACAGAAACAGGGGAATAGCAAGGGTTCTGAGGCTGACCATGAGGAAGGTGCAGTCCTCCTGGTAGTATTTGATTAATTGAAATGTATCTGAGAGGCAAACCATTAATAAACATGACAGTAGGGCAGGAGAGAAAAAAAGGAAGAGAGAAAAGACCAAGAGTGCATAAATTATATGTAGGTATATATCTAGATATGTATATATTTATATATAAATATATTTGAATCTGTCTATATATTTAAATACAACAAAGAAGTAGATGGACCTTGGTCCTCTTATTAAATCTTACCTAAGCACAAGAATTGTTTGTTCTAATAATGTGGCACTGTATAACACTCACCTTCCAGTCATGATCTCTAAAGGTAAAATGGGAGCATAAGCAAATGTGGTGAAAAAAGCAGAAGATTCCAGGCTATTAAAAGATATAGTGCCTGGAGATTTCAGGGCTTGTAGTTAAATATGCAGCCATCTAGCAGAGAAAAAACAAAGCCTACATGGAGGACACATACCAGGTATGATCATGAGGTGTCAACGGGAATAGGTATCAGAAGTTCAAAAATGAGCCATCAAATTGATGTGAAGGGGAGTGAAAACAAGTGGAGACCCCAAATTCACCTGTAAGATAATTGGACAGGCCTTCGCAAAAGAGTCACATGGAAGGGATGATAAATCCAGGGTGCAGAATAGCACTGATGAAACACATAGCTATACTCCATTTCTCTAATAACACCCCCAACTTTGATGGTTTTTGTTTTGTCACATTAATATTGGTAGACCTTTATTATTAAAGAGTTCAAAAAGAAAGAAAATGCTTTGAAACTGATTGTGGTTGCAACTGTATAATTATACTTGGTCTTGATCAGGGAACAAATAGATCTGTGCGTGGAGCTGGCCCTAATCCCAACTATGTGGAGACCTCCCCCACAAAAAAGAATACATCTCAGAAGACAACACTGAAACTACATCATGGGGAGAGGGGCATGTCTGATTAGAGCACCTAAGAGAAACAAAGAGGGATAGAGAGGGCAGAGAACACATCCTGGCCCCACAAAGTCCCGAGGACTATATTCCTGCTCAGAGCAGACAATGCACAGAGGACCATAGGGCCAGGCCTCACCATGAGATATAATGTCCCACACTGAGCCATAACATTATAGGGGACAACACTGGAGATACAGTGTGGGGTTTGTGTTCAGTCTGACCCTATCATACTTGTGCAAAACAAAAAGGGCTTGGAACAGAGCAGCAAGTAAAGCAAAGTGATGAAATCCTTGAAGAATACCAAAATCAACTTTGGAGGCAGAGTGTGGCACCCCATCACTCATAAAGGCCAACAAATAGACCTTGAACTATGTATAGGCTTTTCCATTTTTGTCAGTGGCTTGCTTTTGTTATTGCTATTTTGATTTTGGTTTTGTTGTTGTTGGTTTTGTCTTCCTTTGTTTACCTTTGCCTAGTTTTCGCACTTATTAGTGTCTTTTCATGTCTATCTTGATAAGTTAGGTGGGATAATGAATTCGGAGACAGAAAGAACAGGACCAATAGTACCAGTGAGGTGATGGGACAAGGGGAGGTGGGAGAATAGAAGTGAGGTGGGGCTGGGAACACTAACTCAAGGACAAGGGAATAACAAGTGAACTAAAATCAATGGAGAGAAGGGCATAGAATGCCTAGTTGGGCTTAATCAAGGACAATTCAACTGCAATGAATTACTAAATAATAATGGAGGCTGAACATGATGGTGGGGCAAGAGGAATGTAAAAGGAAATAGAGGAAAGAACCAGGAGGCAAAGGGGAATGTAGAGGTATAAATACAGACATGTAAACATTTATATATAATGAGAGGGAATAGATTTATCTATCTATCATCTATCTATCTAATCATCTAGCTATCAATTATCTATATAAGAATTAAGGTTGCAGATGGACATTGGGTCTCAACTCATGTACTCTCTCAATACAAAAACACTTTCTTCTTCTAATAATCCAGCATTCCCTGATGTTTGCCTTCTCAACATGATTACTGAAGACAAAATGGACTCTTAAGCACATGTGGTGAAGAAAGCTGATGATGCCTGGCTATCAAAAGATTTAATGTCTGCAATCTTAAAAAATTGAAGATAAACAAGTGGCCATCTAGCTTAGAGGCAACAAAGTCTACATGGAAGAAGCACATCAGATGATGTGATCATGAGGTGTCGATGGGATCAGGTATCAGGCATCTAAAACCCAGAATAAAATCATAACCAATGTGAATATTGGGAGATGGCCAAGGGTAGAGACCCAAATCCCATCTGTAGACAATTGGACATATCCTAACAGAAGAGTCACAAGGAAGAGATGATCCAGGTAGGGTGAAATACAACACTGATTAAACATACAACTTTCCTGACCTCACTTTCCTGACCTTAATTCTATCTTACAAATCAGATTAGACCAGAACATGCACAGGCCTACAGATATGAACTGGCAAAACAGTGAATACAGGATAGATAAACCCCTCAGGGGCAACAACATGAATAGAGATGGCAGGAGGATTAGGCGAAGGTGGGCAGGGGAATGAATTACAAAGATCAACATATAATCCCCTCCCAGGGTGACAAGCAACACAAGAGGAAGGGCATATGGGGGAAGGAGGGAGAAAATGAGAATCTGAAATCAAGGGCTCAAGTAGAAAGAAAATGATTTGAAAATGATGATGACAGCATATGTACAAATGTACTTGGCACAATGGATTGTATTAAAAGATATAAGAGCCCTCAATAAAAGTATTTAATTTAAAAAAAAGCTCCCACTGAAATGATTAGTAAAACAATAACTTAATTTTTAAGTGTTAAAAAGCAGAGGTTTCATCTGTATGACTAAGATCTGCCTCCTGACTCAAATCATGGTACTGTCTGATACTTCATATGTGTGCAAAAACTTCACAACAAAAATAAGTGTTCAAAGAAGATTGACATATTTGACTCAGGAAAGTGCATTGAATACATTATGAACTACCAGAAGAAAAAATTATTTTTGAGGAAAGTATAATCAGTACGCTCCTTAGCCGTGAGGAGTCAACAATTCATCTCAGATATATTGAGCATGCTATCAAGAGGGTTCATTGCCTGGATGAGCACCTAGACATGGTAAAATAGAATATCAGTGAGAAAAATGAGAAAAAAAACTTCGACAAATGAGTTGGCATTGCGTTGTGATTGTAGCCATAGCTTCAAAATTAGCAACAATTACAAAGAGGATGCAGGACAGGAAACTGTTTAATTTTTATTGTACATAAGATTGCCATGAGTTAGTTGGAACTGACAGGACAACATCTAACAATGACAACTTTCACACAATTTTCTTCGTCAAAGGAAGGAAAGGAAAACAATAGAAGGGATGAATAAGAAAGAAAGAAGAAGCCATATAGCAATGAAAATCTTCCAAATTAATAGCAATTTAGGGCAGAGCCCCAGTGGCATAGTGGTTGTGCGCGGGACTGTGGCCCACTGGGATAGAGGTTCGATTCCAGCTCCACGGAGCAAAGGCTGGGTCTCCTACTCCCACCACCTGAGGGCAGTGATGCCCCCCCCCCAAAAAAAAACCAAAAAAAATAAAAGCAATTTAAATGCATGACTACATTTTGGTAAAAAGAGGACATCATAAAAGTGTGTGTATGTGTGTGTGAGTGTGTGTGTGTGTGTGTGTGTGTGTATTAGCAAGAGTCTTGGTACTGTTAGTTATGCAGTGGGCAGTTAACCACAAAAGCAGGGTGGAAGAAAGGTGAAGCCTTCTACTTCTTTAAAGAGAGACAGTATTTGAAACCTGAAAGGAGAGTGTTACCTTGTCCTACAGGGTAGTTATAGTCAAAAATGACTTGATGTCAGTGAGTTTGATTTTTTGGTTTAGTATATATATAAGTAATAGTGAAAAAGACATATAGATGATCAATATTTGTTATAAAGTAAGTAGGAGGGAACTTTAGATCAACTACTCAATGCATTGTCTGAATATTTGTGTGGCATTCAATTTTATTTTGAAAAAAATAGGTTTAATATAATAAATAAAAGTAAAGATACTTGGAATAAAAGTAAAAATTAACTATACTTAAACCAAAATGTATTATTACTATAAACTAATGGTTTTAAGTCACTAATTTTGCACCCATTCTTTTCTAAGTAACTTAGTAAGTAAGAGGAAGGTATTAAATAGATTAAACTCAAAAGTCATTGCCATTGGGTCAATTCTGACCCACGTGACTATATAGGATAGGGTACAACTGCCTTTGGGGGTTTCTGAGACTGTAGATCTTTACAGAAATAGTTCATTTACCATAAGTTGGCCATTCCCACTGAGGTATGTAAGTAAAATTTTAAACAATTGTGTTGTGAAATAAGAAATGCTACAAACATTTTAGACCTGTACGCCACAGTGGATTACTTATCATTGCTCTTGTTTTGACAGTCTTTTACCTTCCACCACATGCTTAAATGAGGCCATAGTGTGCATGGAACTCTAGCATAAGGACTGGTCAGTTTTGCCATACCACTGGGCATAAAATGAGTCATTTCAGAAGCAGGAATTGGCTCAAGAATATCAAGAGAAAAGAGCAAGGAGTGATGCAGACTCAGAGATCTCCCTGTGTTTGACCTCCTTGATTAGAAAGACAGCAGGCTGTGAATGGAGAAATAGTAGAGAAACAGGAACAAGGAGGCACGAGTAGTGGAGTAGTGAGCATTTTGGCCCAGGAAGTTTTGAAACTGAGTATTTGGGGACATGGATAGTGCTTGTAGAGGAAGGTGACTCCAAACATTTGATTTGCTGACCTCTAGTAGGTTTTTATGCATCTGAGACAATTTACAGCTGTAAGTGATGGAACAAGAGCCCAGTGCCCTGGCTGGGGCTCATGGCAAAGTGCAGTAACCTCTGAGTATTTATCAGCATTACTAAAGGTCAACTGGTCAAATGGATGAAAGTCAAAGGACTTTCACAAGGCATGCTTGTGTGTTTAACTGTGAAGAGATATTTCTTGACTGAAAGAACAGGATCTTGAGTTTTTCTGTTCATAAATTTTTACCTGTAGCTTTTCCTAGTAAATGCCGTAATCTTGAGTATTGTGTGTGAGTTCTTCGTGACCATTTCAATAAGTTAAAAATCTCAGCATAGATATAAAATATATTAAGAGGAATATTTCATGTCAGAATTTGTAAAAAAAAAACCTGGAGGAATCAGTCTTGGACTGATTATAAGGTTCAATCTGATCTAATGGGCTTGATTCTCCTAATCCCTTGTGAAGCCAGAGGAGGTCAGAGATGATGATCCTCATGCTTTTTACAGATCCTAAATAAATAAACAACCTTCTTTTAATTTGCTCTAGAATGCAACCATTTTAAAATACTTTTCAAATTTGAGTTAAAATGTATGAATAATTAAGAAGTAAACAGTTCATTGTTAATTTAAGTGCAAAAATACTTGAAAAGTATATTAATAGATTATCAATTTAAAGAACATTCTGCCCAATTAGGATGGCTTGAAAGATCATGTAGCTTGATATGATTGGAAACATTTACATCTAGACCTTATTGATATATAAGCTCAATAGTGCCTTTGTTCAAAGCAAACTGAACCCTTATTTCTGAAAACAATATTATATACAAGATTGCATAGATAAAATATCACTAGTCACACTGGTTTCATTAGGAACTTCACCCAGATAGTTCTGGGTATCCTAGTAAGCCTTCCATATTTACTAGGATACTAAAGGGCAAGGGAAAAGAAAAATAGCACAGGGGAACTCTAGACAGACAAAGGTTAATATAATACAAATGATACGAGTCACATGCAGTCTGAATGACAGGTAAAATCAGAACTGACTTGCTATTTCTTAAGCACCCTTCCCCAAAGTGCCACATATCAACTTATTTAAAAGCTAAAATGTTGACAGGATAGCTATTAAAAGTACAAAAATAGAAGAAATGTGTAAAAGTAAAACCTTGAGGTTGTCAAATAGGTGTGTTATTTGTACATGCCTTTTCCTAGGTAACCATTCGTACAGGCCTTGTTTTGATCTGTCCTTGGCTCAGTTCCTTTGAGAATGTGATCTCACTACCATTATTTCACTTGCTTGCCACCAGCTACAGATTCAAAGGACTCTCTAGTGGTTGATGTGCCATAAATAAAAAGGAAACATGGAAATTATCATCCCATTTCAATATTCATTTAATATATGATGAAATTTCAGGCAAAGTAGAGAAAATAACTTATTTCATGTTATGGTTAGTAAAAGAAATCTAAAGACCCATGGTGCTCAGTTTTTAGCAATCAATTGCTAACACCCAGCGTGGTAGCTTGAACTCACGTGCAGCTCCACAGGGGAAAGTCATGCCCATCTACTTCGGTACCCATGTCAAGGTCGGAATTCTCTAGCGCAGTTAGCTCTACTCTGTCTTACAGCGTTGCTGGTAGCGCAAATGGACTCGATGGCACTGAGTCTGGCTCGGGGTTTGAAAGAAAGTCTATGGGCATAGTGGTTACCCATGGGCTGCTAGCCACAAGGTCAGTAGTTTGAAAACCACCAGCAGGATGAAGAGGAGACATTCCATTCCCTTAGAGAGTTAGTCTTAGAAGTTGACACGGGCAGTTTTACTCTCGTCCTATCGGACAAGTGGGGAATTAACTGGATGACAATGATTTGGGTTTTACTTTTAGCTAAATTCAAATGGGACAGGACCAGACAGTGATTCCTTCAGTTGTACAAAGGGAGAGTAAGTTGAAAGTAACTGAATGACACCTAACAAAAGATTTTAATTTACATGCACAAGTCTGTATTTAGACCTCTCTCTATATTCTTTGCTTCCTGGTTCTTTCCTGTTTCCTTTTACATCTTACCATCATGTTCATCCTTCATTCGGGTTTAGTAATCCCCAAGGGCTACAAGGCTCTTGATTAAGCCCCTTTAGTCATCCTATGCACTTCTCACCATTGTTTTCAGTTCATTTGTAGTTCCTGTGTCCCTGGGTTGTTCTCCCACTCTTCCTTCCTCCCACCTCCCCTTCTCCTGTATCCTCTCAGAACCATCGGTCTGGTTTTGTCATTTCTGAATTGTTTATTCCATGTTTCTAATCTAGTTAGACATGCAGAAACACTAAAAAGTGCAAAAGCCAGGCAAAACCAAACCAGACAACATGGGAAGTCCAAACCAACCAAACAACAATAATAGCAACCTCAAATCCAAATAACAATAACAAAATCAAAGCCACTGACAAACATGGAAAAACTTAAAAATAGTTCCAGGTCTGTTTATTGGCCTTTAGGAATGCTTTCTAGTGGATTCCGGCGGGGTGCCACACTCTGTGTTCATCTATTTTTTGTTATCACCAGGGATCTCAGTAGCTTGCTCCACTTGCTGCGCTGTTGTATGCTTTTAGTGTTTTGCCCCAGTGTGATGGGGTCAGATTGAGCACAATTCCTGCACCGTGTCTCCAGTGTTGTCCCCTGAAGTGCTATGGTTCAGTGATTGACCTTATGTCTAATGATGGGGCCGCCTGTGGCAGTCATTGATCTGTGCACTTTCAGCCCTGGGAGTGTAGGGGTGGAGTCTAGCCTGTCAATCTGGAGATAGCCAATGAGGACTCTATGTGGGCATAACTTTCTCCTGATAATTCTGGGAAGTCTCATGTTATTTTCCAATTAGAGGAGAGACTTGATTCTGTTCCTTGGAAATGCTTGATGGACAAGACAAGAAGGCAGCATAGACCTTGAGCTCTAGGAACTAGAGGAGATAGAGGAGAAGCCTCACGGGCTTATCCTGATGGAACAAGACCTCTGAAGCCAGAAAAGCCACACAGAGACCCCTGCCAGCACTGAGATGCTTCTCCTACCAATGGATACTGCTGAGGGATCCTGAATCTTGGAAACAATGTGTCATGGGGAGACTCCTGCCAGTGCTGGTGTGTTGCTGGATACACAAAACTGTGCACCCACTGGCCCGTGATTGTCCTGGTGCTATTGTAAATGCTTCATGAGTCAGAAGGAGACTTTATAGACTGGTATCGAACATATGGGCTAATATTGGACAATGATCTGGGACTAGACTGAGTTGGGATGCTCTCTAAATGTTCCATTCCTCTTGCATATAAACTTTTCCCTTATATCCATATGCGTGTTTATGAATTTGGTTCTCTAGATCAACACACCACCCCTATGATCTTCTATGTTCATTGTCTGCTCTGAGTAGGCAAATAGTCCTCAGGGCTTGCAGGGATGGGGGCAGTGGATGTGTTTCCCTCCCTCTCCATACCTTTTTGTTTCTAGTCAGAGGTGCTCCTCTCCTCAACCTGTAGCATCAATGCTCTCCTCTGAAGTGCATGTTTCGGCAGGTGGGGTGGTGGGGCGGGGGATTATCCACATAGTTGAGGTTAGGGCCAGCTTCACAGACCTCTCTATTGTTTCCATGGTACATGCAGGTAGGGGGATAGATCTATGTACACATATCTGCATGTTCAGAAATAAGGATGCAGGGGCTGAACCCCAGGTGTGTAATGGCTGAGTGCGGGACTGCGGCCCATGGACTTGATGGTTCAAATCCAGCAGCTGCTCTCCAGGAACAAGGCTGGGTAGCTCCCATGACCACTAGAGGGCAGTGTTGGCCCCTCCCCCCAACGAAAAAGAAAAGGAATAAGGATAAAGATGGATATTGGGCTTCCCTCAACACAAGAAAACTTTCCTCTAGTAATACAGTATTCCATGATGCTCATTTTCCAGACACGATCCCTGAAGACAAAATGGGTGCCTAAGCAAATGTGGTAAAGAAAGCTGATGGTGCCCAGCTATCAAAAGATACAGTGTCTGGGGTCTTCAAAGCTTGTAGATAAACATGAGACCATCTGTCTTAGAAGCAACAAAGTCTACATGGAAAAAGCACACCAGATGGTGTGATTATGAGGTGTCAATGGGATCAAGTATCAGACATCTAAGACCCAGAATAAAATCATATCCATTGTGAATGGGGAGAGGGGGCATGGAGTAGAGAAAAAAACCCATCTTTATTCAATTGGCCAACCCCTCACAAAAAGGTCACAAAGAAGAAATGAGCCAGTCAGGGTGCAATATAGCAGTGATGAAACACAACTTTCCTCTAGTTTTTCAATGCTTCTTTCGCCCCACTTTCAAGACCTCAGTTCTATCTTAAAATCCGTTTAGACCAGAACATGCACACTGATACAGATAAGAGCCCACAGCACAGGGAATTCAGGAGAGATGAACCCCTCAGGGTCAACAATGAGATTAGACATACCTGGAGGATAAGGGGAAAGTGGAGGGCAGAAAGAGGGAGTAGATTCAAGGATCATCATATAACCTGCTCCCAGGAGGACAAAGAAAAATTTGGTGAAGGGTGACAGAGGATGGTGTAAGAAATGAAAATAAAAATCTATAATTTATTAAATTTTCATGAGAGAGGACAGGCAGAGAAGGGAGGGGGAAAATGAGCTGAAATCAAGGGCTCAAGTAGAAAGAACTCACTTTGAAAATGGTTCGAGGAGGTGTGCCCTTGTCCTCTTGCTCTTGGATCTTTGGGCCAGTCAACTACCTTGTTAGTCCTGTGCCTCGATCTCCAAGCGACACTACTCATGGGACACCTAATCAGTGGACTGTGTTGCTGTGAGTTGAGGTTCCTTCAAACCTTGTTTCGCCACGCTTCTGAAATAATATATCTCTTGAGCTGGAGACTGTTGGTGACCTGCTTTGCTGATTGCTGCTTGTAGCTGGAGAGAGTGAATTGCTTTACAGAGCACTACTTGGCAGCCCTCAAGACTCCATGACTGCCAGTGCACTAGCTGTCTCATGCAAGTGAGTTGCACCAAGCCATTTGTACTGCTTTATAGATTAGTTAACTATTTATTTCTCCTTTCATATTATTTTTATTATATATCTATCTTCTATGTTATTATACATCCTTCTAGCTATATAAATATATAAAGAGAATTACTAGTGTTGCTGGTTTCATTTCTCTAGAGAACCCTATCTAACACAACACCTATATTTATTTATAAGACATTTATTTTTTAGTCATTTATTGGGAGCTCATACAACTTTCATCACAATCCATACATGCATCCTTTGTATGACAAGTACATATTTGTGCATTTGTTCCCCCTCATCATTCTCAAAACATTTGTCTTCTACTTAAGCCCTTGGTATCAGTCCTTCATTTCCCCTTCCCTCCCCTCTTTGCCCTCCTCCATGAACCCTTGAAAATTATAATTTATTATTATTTCTGGTTGCTGTCTGTACCAGTGCACATCCTCTGGTTGAACCAGATTTGTAAGGTAGCCTTGAGATTATGATAGTGAGGAAGCATTGAAGAACTAGAGAAAGACATCATTGTTACACTACAACCTATCTGGCTGGTCTCAACCCAGGGACCCTTCTATAAGGGGATGTTTCATTTACTGTAGATGGGCTTTGGGTCCTCAAACTGCACTCCCTCTCATTTTCAATTATATCATTTTTAGTTCTTAGATACCTCATACCTAATCCCTTTGATACCTTGTGGTCACACAGGATGGTCGGTTTCTTCCATATGAGCTTTGGTTCTTTTGAGTTAGATGGCTGCTTGTTTGACTTCAAACCTTTAAGACTAAGTTGCTATATCTTTTGATAGCTGGGCACCATCAGATTTCTTCAATTTTGCTTATGCACACATTTGTCTTCAGTGATCATGTCAGGAAGGTGAGCATCATGGAATGACTATTTACTAGAACAAAGTTTTCTTGCATTAAGGAAGTACTTGAGTGAAGACCCAATTTCTATATGCTGGCTCAACACTAATCCTATGAATATATGCATGTTCTATTTCCCCATCATCATATATAAATATATTTACCTATTTAAATGACTGTATTTAGACCTCTATAAATGTAAGGCATATCTTAAATTGAAGGAAAAAAGAAAATAATTGAACCATGGAGATGAAATCTACGGACAAATTACTGAATGACACATGAGGCAAAAAAAGAGGTAAAGATTACACAGATTCTTTTTTCCAAGAAGAACTAGCAACCACTGTTCAACCATTTAAAGATGTAACATAGTAAGAAGATCCAATGGTTCTGAAAGAAAAAGACGAGGCTGCTCTGAAAACATTAGTCTTTAACAAGGCTCCAGGAATTGATGCTATACCAACTGATATATTTCAACAAGCCAATGAACTCTAAGCACACACTCAACTATTCCAAGAAATGTGGAAAACAACTACTTAGCCAACTGACTGGGAGAAATTCATCATTGTATCCATTCTAAATAATGGCAACTGAAAGGAATACATAAGTTATGTAACAATATCATTACTATTACATGCAAATACAATTTTGCTAAAGATCATTCAACCAAGTTGATCGTCGTACATTGATAGGATTTTCAGACTGAATTCAGAAGAAAGCATGTACAGGGATACTGTTGGGTCTTTGCTGAAAGCAGAGAATACCAGAAAGATGATTATTTGTGTTTTAGTGATTGTGCACAGGCATTTAATAGCTATGATTTATTAAGATTATATAAATCTATTAAACTATGATAATATTGAGAGGAATGTGAATTTCAAACCCTTGAGTTTTCTTATCTGGAACCTGTACAAGGATCAAGATGTAGTGAATGAACAAAACTAGGGGATGATACTGCATGGTTTAAAATCAGGAAAGTTGGGGGTCAGAGTTGAATCATCTCACTACACTTATTTGATCTGTATGCTGAGCAAATAATTAAAGGACTATTTGAAGAAGAATGTAGTAGCAAGACTTATTAAAACCTGTGACATGCAGAAGGCACAACTTTGCTTACTCAAAGTAAGGAGGATTTGAAGCACTTGATGACGATTGGGGATTAGAGTCTCAATGTGGATTACAACTCAATTTTAAAAATTACATAAGTGGACCAATAGAAACCACCCTTGTAAATGGAGAAAATATTCAAATTTCCAGGATTTCATCTTGTTTGGATCCACAATCCACAGAGGAACTGTTGCCATCGAAGGACACAATGTATTAAACAAACTTGCTATATGAGGCTTCTTGTTACTTTGATGACTACAGTGCACCTGACTCAAACAATGGTGTTTTCAATGGCTATATAAGCATGAGAAAGCTGGAAATTAAATAGGGAAGACTTGAGCTATGCTGTTGCTGATGCATATCAAAAGCACCTTGGACTGCCAAGAAAACCAACAGATCTATCTTGGAAGATGTACAACCAGAATGCTTCTTAGAGGTAAGGATAGGCAGACTCATGTACTCCCTCGCATGCACTTTGGACATATTATCAAGAGACACCTGTGCCTACGGTCATCATGCTTAGTACGTAGAGGAGTGAGGCAGATCCTTGATGAATGAGATAGATTGACACAGTGACTGCCACAAAGGTTTCAAATATAAAAATAATTGTGAGGCTATTGTAATAATGATCTGTGTTGTTGTTCTGTTGTATAAAAGGTGGCTATGAATTGGAACTAACTCAAAGACACTGAATAGCAACAATAGCAACAAATCTAAAAGGAAGCTAAGCATATAGCTAACACACTATATGTTATGTTAGACTTAATTCTATAAAGAAGCAAAATTGTGAGAGCAGTCAAGATGGCACCGAGGTAAGCAGCCTGTACCTGGAGCTCCGGCGAGTTTGGTGTCTGGGGGGTCAAAGGGAAGAGTTCTGGTGAGTGGAAAGGTCCCTACAGGTGGGCCTCCTAACCCAGGAGGGGACCCTGCCCCACTCCACCTTTTTCTTGAGCCCAGGGAGCTAAGTCTATATAGCGAAGATTTCCTGCCCGCGGCGAGACCTTAGTGTCGCTCCCCATCGAACTGGGACTCCCCCAATCCACCGTCTCGCCTGACCGCAGCCCAGGAACAGGACGGCCAGGTTGTGGAGCGTCCCGGGACAATTTCCGATTACGACATAGCAGAGGCCCACTCACGACTGCCTCATGGAGGAGCCGCTCGTCTCCCACGGTCCCTCCGTGCAGGGGCTACAGCGACTGCGCTCGGCTCCCTACTTGCAATCATCCAGACTCCAAACAGTGATAGTTTGACTGCCTGGGCGGGGCACCCAGCACCGGTGCCGGGGCTGCCTCCAGCACCCGCGCGGCCGAACTTGCTCCCTGCCTGGTTGGCGGGCCCGGCTCCCGCCATGACTGAGGTCCCATTCAGAGGGAGCCGCCATCTCCCTGTCCCTGCCTGGGTCCTGGGGAAGACCAGGTAGCCGGACTCTTTACCTTGCCGGGAGCTGCCCCTGTGGAGCGTGGGAAGGGATAGGGGCCCGTTTCTCCCTGTGGGAGAGCGTGCGCCGCCCTGTGTGGTGGGCAATCGGCTCGGATCGTACTTGAATCGGTGGTGCCCTTTTGGCCCGCGCGGCTCGGAGGGACTGCGCGCCGTCCTACTTTACCCTTAACTTTCTTCTCCCTTTTCCTCCGCGGGCACTCCGGTAGAGGCCTGTGTTGAACCGGTAATCGGACAGTCCCCGAACGCGGAGGGCCTGGAATTCAGCCCAATCACCTTCGTGCCATTTCCCTCCCCCCGGCCCTCCTCCCTCCCTGCCTTTACCCTGCGCCCTGCTTAGGTACAGCGTGGTGATCGGACAGTCCCTGAACGTGGAGGGCCTGGAATTCGGCCGATCAGCTTCACGCCATCTCCCTCCCTCTGGCCCTCCCTACTTTTGCTCTGCGTCCAGCTTTGGTTCAGCGTGGTGATCAGACTGTCCCTGAATACGTAGGGCCTGGATTTAGCCCTATCAAGTTCGCTCCATTTCCCTCCCCCTGGCCCTCCTCCCTCCCTGCCTTTACCTTGCGCCCTGCTTTGGTACAGCGTGGTGATTGGACAGTCCCGGAACGCGGAGGGCCTGGAATTCGGCTGATCAGCTTCACACCATTCTCCCCCTCAGCATTTTTCCCTCCCTGCTTTTACCCAGCGCCATGCTTTGGTATAGTGTGGCGATCAGATAGCGCCTGAATGTGTAGGGGCTGGAACTGGGAACCAACTTCTTGCCATCCCTAGCGCCCCCCCCCCACCCATTGGTTTTCTATTACTATTATTTTTTTCTTTTTTTTTTTCTCTCTCTTTCCTTCTCCCCCCCGGCCCCCCCCCCCCACCGTGTGCCCTCCGGTATAGCAGGCCTGTGTTGTTACAGGCGATTGGGCTGTGCCTGGAATT